>JAOPHQ010002742.1:0-30513 GCA_030340625.1 Merluccius polli | reverse complement strand
TTTTAATTTTGCTGGCTTTTCTCTGTAAATAGCTGAAGTGTATTTATCTTGAGTGGTTTTCTGTAAATGGTTATATCTCTCTCTCTTTCTTTCCAATATTTTTGTTTTGTCAAAATCCAATTAAGATTTTGGATAATGAAATGTTATGTAACATTATGATAGCCAGTGGCACACTTGTTAAATAACAATACACACAAATAGATAATGTAATGTTGACACATTGAATTTAATCTTGTCAAAGTAACATTTGAGAGGACATCTAGTATAATTCTAGCCTCGTGAAGCCAGTCTAAATCTCGCAAGCTCACATCCGGTTTTGCCTCAAGATATTAGTGTGGAACCAACCTGCCATGGGCAGCTAGGCTCCATCGGCATGTAGATGATGACACCGGGCAGTGTCATTTTGGAGATTTCTACAATGGCTTAATGGCTGCTTTGGAATTAGTTTTGTTTAAACACACTATGTTTTTACTTCAATGAAAATGTTAACGTTCACTAATGGTGTTTACTTTGGAAATACGCCACTTCAGTATACATCAGCGGGATTGCAGGACAATCCTGCTGCCTACTGTAGGCTTTCCAGACCTAAAGAGCGAAGTGATTATGGTCTGGCTGTGCCAGGCTAAGTATTATTCTCCATAGTCACCTGGGTGGGGGGGAGAGACTTGAACCCGCAACCTTCTGGTAGTACAACATTGTTTTCGTTATAAAGCTGTTGAGCTGCGCTGCATGCAGCAGTAATCTCCATGTAATGGACCCCTTAGGGAAGAACAGCAGGAGACAACACACACACACACACATGATACTTGAACACACGCAGCCGACAAGGAAGAGCTTTCCATCTGGAACAGCTCTGTGTTGTTTAGAGGTAGAGACCAAACCTTTCCTCTCTTGCAGATGTGTACGGCATATATAGCAGTTGCACACACATAGACACTCACATATATTTGGCATATTTGCCACATGGCCACATGCATACAGAGAAAAGAAGCACAACATAGTGCTATAGTCAGTCATCCACACACACACACACACACACACACACACACACACACACACACAACACACACACACACACACACACACACACACACACACAAAGACAGTAGTATCATTACTTATATTTGATTACACAGTAACATGTCTAGTAACATGGCTGTCTATCCAAATATTATCGAGCAAGCCCCAATCCCTAACCCAAACACAAATTGACTACATCCCATACTCACACTGCTACTACTACTCCCTCCTAATTTAATGTGTACACCTCACCCTCCTCGAGCCACACCTTCACACCCACATGCACACACATTTTGACAGTTAAGACTGCACTCTCCTACATCAAGATATAGCATATGTGGCCTCAAACACCTTTCCAAAACATTAATTGGGTAAACTCCCAGCCCTCATCATAATGGCTAATTTAAAGATCATATAGTAACAGTATACGCTTGACTTGTGTTATTTATTACACTCTTCTGTTTTCTATTAAATCTCTGGCTGCACCGTGATTGATGCCTGATGCACTCGTCAGGCCTTGTGTAATGTGTGTGATGTGTGTGTGCTGTGGTGTGTGTGGGTGTGTGTGTGTGTGCTGTGTGTGTAATGTGAGTGTGTGTGTAAAGTGTGTGTGTGTGTGTGTGTGTGTGTAATGTGTGCGTGCGTGTGTGTGTTTAATAGTGATATTCACCAGCCAAGGATCCCACTGGCGGATGAAATTGCTTTCATGTTAGTGGCCAGCAGTATCAATGGAACACATTGTAAAAAGCTCAAGGTTGATTCGAAAGAAAAATGAAATAAATGAAGTTGTATTACCACGGAAAGACATCTAAATCTAGATGGGTCATTCATGTCACCCCTGCTAGGAGATAACCTGCCAACTAGACCATGCTACCATAGACAGTAGCAACACCCCTTTACAGTTTACAAACCGTATGTAGGTATGTAGTGTGCGCGCAAATGAGGCAACACAGTGCGGCAGAGTGCAATGGTTTGTCAACACATGCAAGTAATAACTGTGATCAAGGTATCATGGTCTTTAAACTTCTAAGGATGATGTTGTCTGTGCTTGTCTTAAATTTTCCTTAAAAGTGCTAACATTTCTCCCACGTGGGAATAAAGAATTATCACTCAAGTTGTTAAATAAAATGGAACCCATTAAATTTCACAGCGATCGCTGTTCACACACATCGAGTAGGAAGTGAAAACACATCAAAATAAGAGTTTTGGGAAAGGACATTTTCACCATATCCTTGTTTCTTTGTTTTCCCTGAAAATGTACATCCTACTTGAACCACAATCAAATTGTATTGTTATGTTTTTTTTGTGGGGGTTGTGTGGGGGGAAAAAACACAAGATAACTAGAATGGCCTGTATATTAAAAAAGAAATCACTGACATTTTACCCTAGTTGTTGGTGTTGCTGATCCCCCCCTTCCCCTCAAAGAATCGCCTGCACTCCAACCCATGCAACTGACTGATGAAGCCCAATGTTACCACCATCCTGACTGGTCCCTTGGGAGGCGCCTTTAAAAGACCCCCCCTCCTCTTCTGCGATCTGCTCTCTCCATCTGAAACCACTCTTTTCTTCCTGCCTTTTTTTTCCTACTAAACTATCCACAACATTCTGTTCTGCAGTGATGGTGAAATTGGAGGCGGGTGAGCAAGCGAGTATCGGAAGTGTGAAGGCATTGAGTCACTTTCAAAAAATGCCATGTCTGACACTGTAATTGTGATTCCAAAACACCTAAAGATAAAGTCTGGCTTCATGCCAAGCTTGGTCTACTTTTAAAGCCATTCGTTGAACTTGTGGGGAAACTGTGGGGAATGTCTTTCAACCGCGTAGTTCTTTTCAAGTGCGAACATGCTTACATGGAAGTTGACTGGTTCACTTAGCTCACTCCACTGCAATCCAGTGACCCATAAAAGACACCACAGTACCCTACTTATTGTCGGAGGTTGAAAGTAATTGGCTAACTGGACGTTCAGCCGAATCCTTCTGCTACTTAGCATGCTGAGAAACAAGACACTGTTCTGCTAAATGTAAAGATAAACCTGGATAAAAGTTGTGCTCTTGGTCAACGAACCAATGGAAATGATGGTGGCTGTGCATTCCCAGAGTTTACAGGATTATGTCTTGCCTTGTGCTCTGGGATGATGTCGACAACCTCAGATATATGCATTACTGGGGTCCGTGTAACTCTTCGTGAGGAAAGAGCTTTTTGACCTCTTGGCGCAAAATCACAATTGGCCACTAAGTCATGGGAAAAACTTTGAGACCACTGCTGTGTCTTGATTTGATCCAGTCATGTTAATTTATGTTAGGAACTGTTTGGCGACCAATCAGGGTATTGTGCAGTATTCACAGCATGTCATGAAAGTACTGTGACTTTGTACCTATACCCACGTACCTTGTACCATGTACCACTATTGTACATATACCTGCCTGTACCTTGTACCTTTTGTACCTATCATATGAATCTCTCTATTAAAATCATTGCAAACTATATAACATCCTATAGAAAATCCATTCATGTTCAAAGCAGTTTGTGGTAAATGGTACCTTAATGTATATGGTCTGGCTGGGAGTCTACTTTCCCAGCAAAATATCTAGCCGATAGCAAATATCTTAAAAGTTGGACATAATCATAAAACACTTATGAAGGTCAGAACACAGTACAGTCTGTGTCAACAATTTCTATAGATAGTTATAATTGAAAAACCAACAGAATATTGATTTTGAACCAGACCATTCTCAATCTTAATAAAGGGTAAACTTTGTGCCAATAGAATGATATTGTGCTTTGTTTCCCAAGAAAAAATCCATATTGGCATTACCTGACATTATCAAGATAAGATTAACTTATCACGAGAATACAGAAAATAAATACAACTCGATACAACTGGCACAAAGTGATAGGTCACAAATTGCATTTTACATTCCATTTTGACCAAGTATGGTGAAAACATAATTTTCATCAAACTATGATGATGTTTATTGGGAAGTTAGTACTTAGATAGTGTAATCCTCAATACTGTAAGCAGATGCTAAAAGGCTTGATGAAGCTTATGCTCAGAAGTAATGCTGAGTAGTAGAAATACATGCTGAGTAGTAGTAGAAACTGTAGTAGCCATATCAATAGCAAAAGTAGTAGTACTCAGTAATAGTAGTAATAGCAGTATAATAATAGCAGTAGTAGGAGTAGCAGTAGTTGTAATAGTATAGTATAGTTACCTCCACCAAGGAGGTTATGTTTTCACCGCGTCTGTGTCCGTCTGTCTGTGTGCGGGATATCTCGAAAAAGTGAGTGAGTGATTTGCACCAAACAGGTGGGTAGTTTGGGTATGGGACGAGTAAGAAGTGATTCATTTACATGCCAATCAGCCAAAACGGGGCGTGGCAGTGGGCACAAAAAAAGGGCATAACTTCCCATTGGTTCACGTAACACCACCAAAAATTGATCCTGAAAGGTTTGTCATGGGGTAGGGTTGGGCGATGTCCGCTAAATTGGCACTCGTCGATGATTACCATAAAACATCGTGATTGACGATGATATCGTCGTTTTGACCACTTTTTACGATAATACTTTTTACTATAAATATATATTTTTTTCTACTTAAAAACTATACATTGTGAAGTCATTCAGTGGACACACAAAGCGCCGCGCGCTCTTTCCAGCGCCGACCCACCGGACTTCTCTCTCCGCCGGACCTTTTGTGTGCCAAAAATAAACCCATAAAAAACAGTTAGTTAGTACAACAACTATACAGTTATTGTACTAACCCTACTCATTAGCCTAGGGCCTACTCATCCGGGCTTTTCAATATGTTGCACGTAAGACAAAAAAAAAAAAAAAAAAAAAAAAAAAAGTCGCTTCCACAAGAACAGTTGATGCAATGGCGTTGGTTGGTAAAAAAGGGTACGACTTCTGTGTTTTTAATAAATGTGTGTTAACAGAAGCACCTTCATTCTTTCATTCAATTTGACATCATGGCCAAGAATTCGGAGCTTGAAGGTTTTTTTTTATTATTTCGGTCCATTTGTGCTACAACTCGCAAGCTGCGCGATTCTCTCAGCTGACGGGACGCTCAGGACAGCAACGTCCTTAATTCTCCAAAATAAATAGCGGGGATTCATGACCAAAGGGATTCAATCAGGGCGCACTTGTGTGGGTGGACTGTGAATTTGAAGAAGGTGGTGAGCTCAATAAATTCTCTAAAACAGGAGTTCGGATGTGAAGCTGCTGGAGATCAATGCGTGTGCGATTTTTGTGAACGCGGCTGCGCTGTTGACCATTACATTTACGTGAGAAGTTGCGGATCTGACTGAGGTTAAATTACCCTGTATTAGATCAAGTTATATAACTAATTTAGAAATGCATTTGACATCATGCCATGCATTGACATGATCATTCGTTTTAGGAAGGTGGTAAAAAGCTCAGCATCGGAGAGCCTACTCAGTCAGCAAAGGAGCCTCAGGTTCCCGACCCCTGGGTTTGCAGGTTATTTGAAAGAGCATATGCATTAGTTATATTCTCAATATAATTTACAGAGCAATCCAAGTTTTTAGGCTATAGAGGAGACTAGGATTGGTTTGTGTTTGACAGGGAGGGGGGCGTGGCATCACGATGGTTGCGCTACATCGTGATGTCGGTCAGCCAATCACGATGGACGATGATATCGTCTATCGGCACAACCCTATCATGGGGTTCATGATGATTGTTGGTAAACCTCCCCAGCCCCACCCACTTCAAGCCAGGCTCACTTCTATCAAGCTGATTCCTTGGTGGAGGTCTGTGCTCTACTGAGCACATTATCTAGTTGTATCAGGAGCGGGTAGTACTAGTATTAGTATTAGTAGTGAACAGACTACGAGTAGTTGTATCAGTAGTTGTAGTAGTAGTAGCAGTCATAGTAGTAATAGTAGTAGTAATAGCAGTATTAGTCTTAGTAGTAGAATACTTTTACTAGTAGTAGTTGTATCAGTAGTAGTAATAGTGTACTAGTAGTAGTAGTAGAGGTATAAGTAATAGCAGTAGTAGTAGTTATAGCAGTAGTAGAAGCAAAATTATTATTATTATTATTATTATTATTATTATTAATAGTAGTAGTAGTAGTAGTAGTAGTACTAGTAGTAGTAGTAGTAGTAGCA
The DNA here is from genome assembly GCA_030340625.1 of Merluccius polli. Lineage (NCBI taxonomy): Eukaryota > Metazoa > Chordata > Actinopteri > Gadiformes > Merlucciidae > Merluccius > Merluccius polli. The sequence goes on along the minus strand of JAOPHQ010002742.1, from coordinate 24,363 downwards.
GCAGTAATAAAGTAGTAGTCGTGGTCAGTGGTTTTTTCAGTACAATACTACCCGTGCTGTATATGACTACTGCAGTGTGTGTGGGTACATGTGTGAGTGAGAGCCAGCTATATAACTAAGTTGGAGGTCACAGTGTCTATCCCACACAGCTGTGCCCTGTCCTCTACACAACACCCAGGCCCAGCCTTGTAAATCACCGCCACAAGACAGCAAGGGTGCTAGGACCAGAGAGAAAGAGAGAGAGAGAGAGAGAGAGAGAGAGAGAGAGAGAGAGAGAGAGAGCATTTGGAGCATTTTCAGCAGGTAAAATATTTTATATATTTTTGTATTTACAAAAAATACAAAAAACATATTTACGTGGTTTCATCCTAAAAAGGGTCTAAAATGGCTGTGAGAAATGTTTATTATTGTTTTTTAATCTGTTCCCTCAAAAAAAGGTACGTGTTTTTATTTACAAAAACATTAATTAAAAGCAGATGCAAATATGTTGTTAATCATTTACTTATGCTTTCTAAAAGGTATGTAAATCGTTTAACTATTTACTAATGCTTTAACAACTTCTTTACCACTGGTTTGTAACTACTAAAATATTTCATGAAGGTAGGTTAAACAAGTCGTCTATAAAGTATGACAATGCAGTAAAATGGCCCTATTAATAAAAAAATAAATCATTTGTAACAGTGTTTATCAATGCTTAAAAGTGTTTATTAGTAGGTTAGTAATGATATAATAATGTATTATTCATGTTTTACTAGGGCTAATAGTCGACCAACCCTTAGTCGATCGACAGAGGCTTAGTCGAATAAGTTTTCATTGGTCGCGCAAAAAGTAAAACATAAAAATAACACGCCACAAGCATCGCAATGGAATACATCCGTGGTCGCAACAAGCCCTGATTTAACTCATTGCAATATATATATATATATATATATATATATTATATATATATATATATATATATATATATATATATATATACAGTATATATATATACAGTATATATATATATATATATATATATATATATATATATATATTTACTTACTAAAGTAAATAACAATAATGTCCACTTCTCTCATTCACATTTATATTCTATGACCACTACCAATAACAAGACTGTACCAAAACACACCTAATGGGGTGTAGACTGAAAAGAAGAGCTGATACACCCATGGTTTCAATTATACTGTAAAAGTCTGTATGCAAATTAGAACTAAATCCGTTTGATGAACCCCCCCCCCCCCCCCCGCCCTCGTCTCATAACTCATTCCAAGTGTTTGTTTTAGTCAAACCTCCTCTGCTTTCACCGAGCAGCACACCTGATAATGAAACACAGCAATCTGTAATGCTGTGTAAGCAGATTGCCAAAGTGGGTGGAAATACAAATATGAACAGAACGAAAGAATGAAAAAGGAATTAAATAAATGAAATAACACAGGTTTACTCCCAGGCACCAGTGGAGCCAAACATTGGAGGCATTATGGAGCAAAATTATTGTCAGAAAGAGAAAGAGCGATTAGAAGCGCACAAATCACAAATAAAACCGTATCGCACGGATGATTATACGGTTCATGCATGGTGCGATATAAATTACAAACAGACATAGATTCACGATACTCTTACAACACTCTACTCTCATTTCAGAGACTTTCAATTACGCTTGTCAAAATAGGTGCATTCTTTTGTTTCATTTCAGTATTTTTCTTTTTTATTTGACTGTATATACTGCCCTTTTTATAAGTACGCACTAAAGTGTTCAGCTCAACCACAATCATGTCATCACATTTTCCTTGGCCATTTCTTTGCTGACATGGCCTTTGAGCTGTAGCCATAGAAAACCCTCACTGTTCATTGGCTTTTCTGACTGAATCTGTCATACAGAAAAAATAAACAGATCAAAAAAATAAAGCACACGGAAAGGGATCATCAGAGATAAGTCATCGCCACAGGATCACCTGTCATTACCATTACTGCACCTTGTGTCCTCAGGGTTTGACCATCATGATAGATGTGCCATCATCTTCAATCAAGACCCATGATTGCCATTGATTGGAGACAGACCTGCCAATCAGTGGCACTCGGGAATCAAAGATTGCCAAGGAGGCCAAGATGGGTTCCTTATGGGGTTTTTTTATATTGTTTGATGTATTCCAAGGATATTTTAAGAGAGAAAAAAGCAGCAACACTACTTAAAGTATGATCTTTTTGATATACCTTTATGAAATCTTAGAAACAATGTCTGTGGACAAGCTATAGAGCTGTGAACAATTTGAAAAGAATGTGAAATATTTGCCACACAGTCACCCATTCAACTGACATCCAAAGCGTTGTACAGTGACTACAGACATCAAGATGATTCATGTCATTAAGGAGCTTCTCTTTGCTCCAAACAGCATAGCACAACTTTCTTTTATCAAAACCTAAATGTGCCTCATGTACACATATAGAGACACCATGTGTACATCCAAAAAGAGCCTGACATTGCTCTGCTAAATTGTGGGAGTTTAAAACACATAAATGACTTAGTCATTAAGTGCTACATATCGGTTCTATCGGTCTAGTGGTGGCCAAGAGATGCTGATTTTTTTAATGATTCACTCACCAGAGTCGATGCGTTTTACATAAATGAGAAAGGGAGTCACTTATGATACAGCTATTGGCAAGCCTGAAGACGGTTGGTCCTCCATAGCGCATGGTTAGCCACACACTGGGCAACACAAATATACCTCCAGTTGACTCATTCTCAACATTTCCGCCCTCTAAATGTGTAGTATTTTTGTTGTGTTCAGCAGCAACAGTGAGGAAGGGAGATGAGGAAGGCAATTAATAACATTAACATGAACCCCCCCCCCCCCCCGATGGCTTCCAGTCGCCAACCCTCCTGGTACGACACAGCCTCGCCATCCTACATGTGCATATTCTCAGCAGCTGCCATCACCAGCTATAAATATCACTTATACCACGACGAATCCTCGCTCTCTTGAGGGAGCAGGATAAAGAATGACCACCCCCATCCCCCCCCCCCCCCCCCCAAAAAAAAAAAAAGACGGTGGTGAAGACAGAGAAAAAGGATGCTGGTGCTGACAGAGAAAGACAGGATACTGGTGCAGACAGAGAAAGACAGGACGCTGGTGCAGAAAGAGAAAGACAGGACGCTGGTGCAGACAGAGAAAGACAGGACACTGGTGAAGACAGAGAAAGACAGGACGCTGGTGAAGACAGAGAAAGACAGGACACTGGTGAAGACAGAGAAAGACAGGACGCTGGTGCAGACAGAGAAAGACAGGACGCTGGTGCAGGTATGATTGCTTGCCAAAGACAAATTACCATTAATCCATCAACTTAAGCCCAGGCTCCTTATTCAGGAGCACAGCCGTACATCCAGACATGGCAGAGGATGGTGATGGTGGGTGGGGAGATGACAGCCAGTCTGCCTGGTCTAGTCATGTGCTGGCAATGCCTGCATGCGTGTTAACGTCTGTTTGATTCACGCTCAATTCATGTGTGTGGTGTGTGTGTGCGCGCGTGTGCGTTAATGTATTATTTATCGTCTGTTGCCTTTTTTGCCGACCCTTTCTATGTTGTTTGTTTTTACCTTTTTGATTAATTTCTGTGTCATGTCAACAAATAACATTTTGTTGTAGTATTAATGATAGTTTTTATAACTGGTATTACAGGTCCTGTAGACAACTTTTTTGCTTTAACGTATCAATATGAAGTAAATGTTGATTGCACAGTGTAATGGCTACAGAATAATGACATTTAGATTGGTTCCCTTAGCTTCCCTATAAGCCTCGCTTTCACTATGCAGCTCTGTCTGCCACCGGGTACGATCTCCCAGGAAAAATTAAGGCTCACTTTACGGCACAAAGAAAACGACCAAACGAGGAGGAATAGCGCTTTTGTTTACCCCGGTAGCTATCGGTAGCTATCCCCATTAGCTATCCCCAGTAGTGGAAATGGCGGACGTTAGAACAACTGAAGTAAAGCCAATCTGATGACACTACTTATATCTGTGTGCGCTACGTTTTTGCATTAAGTATACTACCTGAATAAACCTCATGTCGTGACTCACCAGGCGTCAGGCTATCAACACAGTTTGCTTTTCTCAACACATACTAAATAATTTGTATCTGCTTTCATGTCTCCATTATAGACTAAATTAATGAATAAACTCACAGTTTTCCTCCTAATGTTTTCTTCTACTCCCCCTCCACCCCCGACGCCAACCCCTGCTGCTGATACTTGTTTGTGCGAAGCAATACTCAAACTATGGTATTACTAATAGGGGTGTGACGATATACTAAACACACGATATGATACGATACACAACATTGGTTTCACGATACGATATAGTCACAATATTAAAAATGAAGTTCAAATGAAGACAATGTATAATTCAACAAGATTATTTGTTTATTCCTGAGGGGAAAATGTACTACGAGGACAATGTTTACTACAAAGTATGCCTGAGGTAGTGTTGCACCGATACCGATACTAGTATCGGGAGGGGCCCCGATACCGCACTAAAATGCTGGCATCGGTATCGACGAGTACGAACAAATAATGCGCCGATGCCATTTACAGATACTAATATGAAACTTGGAACGCAGTGTGGGGTTGTGCTCCGAGGAAGAAGGCCGCCGACAACAGGATCGCTTTAACTCACTTTATTTGTTTAGGTTTAAGTTATTTAACTATGAACCAGAAGGAGAAGTATTATATGTATATCACGCCGCGTGGAGAACCCCAAGCGTTGCATCCTCAGTAGCTTTGCATCCTTCCTATGCGCTGCCTGGGGTGTTCTGACTTGAGCCGACGACTTCCGCCGGTAGTCACTGGGCAGGAGGCGTGGCCTCCATGACGCACAATGGCTAGCGTTAAGCGCCGCCTCCAGTATATTGTTTGCCGCCATCATGTGTTGAGGTGCAGTTACTACAACTTGTACATTTATTTCTACTCCTTGTGTAGCTATGTGTAGCTTCTGATACATATGTTTATTATTAATCCGCAACAGCAGCGCCTTGTGTCTTTCTGTGCGTTCACACCGAAAGCGCACAAAGAGGAATCCTCCTTGTCCACTCCACCTGAGTCGCTTTTGTCGCTTCTGTCCCCCTTCAGAATGTTCGTTCTTGCTTTTTTTTAAATTTAAAAGGCCCAGCGCGCCACACGCGCTAAAACACCACCACGCAACTACTGCTGTAGCACAGCCCATTTACCGACATCGTTGATCACGGAAAGTTACTTGATGAAGTCATTAAAAACAGAATTACTCCGATTGGCTGGAGAGTGTAGGTTAAAAAGTGTTTATTTACATCATCTTTGATTTACACCTAGTAAAGACGTTGACGCTATGAAGACGCTATGGCCACGTTGCTTGGCAACGCCTACATACGGGAGCTATAAATAGTCTGCTCGACTTAAAAAATAAAAAAAACCTCACGATTTCAACTCTAAAACACATTAAAGTATTATTAATTGATTACATATTTCATTCTTTCGTAAGTGACCATGGTACTTCGCGGAAGCAACCCTCCGCTTCGCGTCGGACGGTTCACGCCTCCGCGTCGTCCATTCATTTCTGTTAATGGACACCTCGTCGGGTTACTCCCCAATCATATTTACGGAAATGATCATCCCAAATAAACACCGATTTTGCCAAATGTAATGTTGTCAAATCATAGAGGACATCATAGAGGACATCATAGAGACATTCTCTCCCTTCACTCACTGCACTCACTGCAGTTATTTTTGCCACTGCTCGTTTTAGTTTTTTCAATGTGGATTTTGGAGTTGTAACTTGTTGTCATAGGACACCTTTTATTTATTTTATTTTATTTATTTTACCCTGGCTGCACTTAGAGGAGTGCACATCAGCCTAGACCTTACAGGAGGAAGTAATTTCTTATTGCAATTCTGATTTGTTCTTACCTCAGATAGGCCTTAATGCCATGCACTCTCTACCTCATATGTATATTATTTCTTATTTTAATTTAATTTAACTTCTTGTTGCACTACGATTTACATGTTGTAATTACATGGATATTGCACCATTTTGGCATATTCAATTATTGTCACCCATAACAGGTAGGCAATAAAAAAGTTCTTCTGGATTTACTGTGTATTCCTGACCAAGCCATGATAGCAATGATTTTACATCCAAGTGAGTATGCAGTTCTTTAGTATTAGAAGAAAAAAAGCTTGTATATACGTATATATATATATATATATATATATATATATTTATATATATTTATAATATTTATTTATTTATTTATTTTTTCTCCAAACGGCGTGGTATCGGTATGGTATCGGTATCGGCCGACACTGCACAGCCGGGTATCGGTATCGGGGGCCAAAAAATGGTATCGGTGCAACACTAGCCTGAGGTATGAAATATTAGTTAAAATAACAGTGAACTATGAAATTTTATTAGAAATACTAAAAAATGTTTTGAAAAATAAACATAAAGTTAGTGTTCTCCGGTCCCTTTCAGACTGATGACCTGTTTCGAGTCTAACTGTGCGTTCACACCGAAAGCGCACCAAAGAGGAATCCGCTTTGTCCACTCCACCCAAGTCGCTTTCGTCGCTTTTGTCCCCCTTCAGAATGTTCATTCTTGCTTTTTTTTTAATTTAAAGGGCCATCGCGCCACACGCGTTAAACACCACTACGCAACTACTGCTGTAGCACAGCCCATTTACCGACATCGTTGATCACGGAAAGTTACTTGATGGAAAGTTACTTGATGAAGTCATTAAAAAACAGAATTACTCCGATTGGCTGGAGAGTGTAGGTTAAAAAGTGTTTATTTACACCATCTTTGATTTACACTAGGAAAGACGTTGACGCTATGGCCACGTTGCTTGGCAACGCCTGCATACGGGAGATATTAAATAGTCTGCTCGACTTGTAAAAATAAAAAAAAAACTCACGATTTCAACTCTAAAACACATTAAAGTATTATTAATTGATTACATATTTCATTCTTTCGTAAGTGACCATGGTACTTCGCGGAAGCAAAGTACCATTCATTTCTGTTAATGGACACCTCGTCGGGCATTATCCCCTTACTCCCCAATCATATTTACGGAAATGATCATTCCAAATAAACACTGATTTTGCCAAATGTAATGTTGTCAAATCATAGAGGACCTGGGTGTTCTGCTACGGCAGAAATCAGCATTTCCAGCGACACCTTGGAACGAATGTTTGGTAGGAACTAAAGTTACGCAGGTTGTTCTCTGGGACAGATCTGACCGAGGGACGACGGCAGAATGAGACATCCCCCATTGGCTATCGATGGATTTTCCACCTTTCCCTCCTAGTCGCGTCATAAGCTCATTTACATAAAGTTGGATGATTTTTAACTTTTTTTATCCTCCTAAGTCGCCTAGTCCACCCGAGTCCGCCTATTCCTCTTTTCCCCTCTTTGTCCGCCTGGCGCCCAATACACAATGAATGACTTCCGGGATCATTTTCCTCTTTGTGCGCTTTTGATGTGAACGCACAGTAATGCACTTAATTCTGCACTTAAAACATACCAAAAAAATCAACATAAAGCTAGTGTTCTCCACTGCAGGGGACTTTTAGACTGTTCTTCAGGAAAATTAGCATATAAAAATTTTCAGGCTAAAATTAGATTGAGCATGCTCTATCTCAACCTCGCTGTCTGCCATGTTGACACTGACAGTACTACCGTAGGCGATAGAGCATTGCAGAGGAAGGCGGAGACATGACACTCTGTTGATGGCCCCCCTCTAGTGCACAAAGGTATGATGAAAATGTGGATATGTGAAGTTAACCTCGGAACCCAATCGGCTACCGTCTGACGGCGATTTAGCCTGATTTCCTGGCAGACGCGTGTATCCAGCGGATATCTGGGCCAAGACTTCCTCTTCCGTGCGCCGGCGTCCATTCTTTCCAGTCCGATTAAGAAGTTGAAATGCCGTGAACGGAGTTGGAGTTAAGAGATAATGTCTACACCCGGATTGTTTCACAAATAGCTTTCCACAAGTAGCTAATAAAAAGCTAAATCACCGTCAGACGATAGCCGAGGGTTCCCAGATTGCATTTAGCCGATGCTAAATGCCTCTTTTGCTCTCCACACTGTTTACCCGGATGCGACCAAAGCCTGCTCAAATGTGTTTGGTCAATACTATTCGGACTACAAACGGAAACCCAGAACGCGGTCCCGATACCCAAAATATTGTCCCCTTGCCTACAGATTTTGCATTCATACACGCAGATACTGTTTATAGAGATTAAGGTGACAGTGAATGAGTCATGTTCGTTTCACGAAGCATTTTTTAAGCTCCACAATGCATATCATGATGTTTTCATTTCGCAATATTTTGTGGCATGATATTTCGTCACACCCCCTAATTTACTATGCAATGCACATCAATTACAATAGCTTTTTCCTGTTCCCAAATAAAAATTATGCCCAATTTCACTATACCTCAGTAAACATGCTTCTTTTCTTTTTATTTCCAAAGTGTTGATCGTTTCTTTCGCAGAGATTTTCAAACAAATGCGCGTCTTGTTTGTGGCCGCTAGGCTTTGAGGAAACGGAAAGCGATCCGGTATGTCTTTGCGACAGCCGGAGCAAAAATAATACCATTTTGAAATGCTCAGGGGAAACATTTCAATGTCAATGTAGTTTTCTGTGAAGTGTATACAGTACTGTACTTGTACTATATGATACTATATACTCTCGTTCACAGTCCATTGAATGCACCCTCTGAGTTGGTTCCTGTTCCTGATTCCCAGCACGGCCACTGGTGAGAACAAAGCAACACACACAGTTTCCATCCGCATGGCACAATGCCGCTGGATCCCTTTGTACAGCCAGTTGCAACTCTGGTCCCCTTCACCACAGGGGCCAGGGGAGGGGGGGGGGATCAGTTGGAAATCAATCTTTATGCTCAGTGTTATTCTATAATGTTGTACATCGTTGTGTATGATGCTGAAGAACAGCTTTCATCTTTGTCGAGTTTTCCAATCATGGACTAGCTGGGGTTTGCAAGGGCAAAACGATATGTTTGTACTTTGTAATCTATACCCAGAGTCTCTCTCCATCTGTACAACTCATCTGACCTCTCATCCTACATGGTGGTGAATTATTAGACTATCTCACTAAAAATATGAACAACAAAATAAAAAGCATTAGACTCTTGACTTTACCAGACACTGAAAGAGCTGGAGGAACAAAAATGTTGTATATACCTTTGCAGTGTGTGCACACTCTGCATTCACAATAAAATATGCACCGAGGAAGAGAACAGAAGGTAGTGTCTTGTGCATGAGGACTACGACTATCTCTCCACATCTCGACAAATCAAATGACAGCAATTTAAGTTGGTCTGGGCTGGCATGGTTGTGTGAACTCTTGCTCTCTCTCGCTTGGCTCAATACTATTATGTAACAAACTCAGAGGGAGAAAGACCAGGAAATTAAAAACATCTTATCTTTCATTTTATGAGTCAACTATCAAGCTAACACTAACAACCAGAGAGTCAGTGGAGGACGTGATGTCTGAATTAAAGGAAAGGTAACAAAGACATGTAAATGCAGTATAATAGTGTACATACCGGCAAGGATTGATGAATATGAACGTGACACAGTCAAATAACATCATTCATTTTTAATGGCACAGTATAGGAGAGCTGTTACAGAGCATCACCCAATACACTACATGACACTTACTATGGTAACACAAGTCTAACCAGGCTTTCTCCATTTCTGCAAATGTCACATAGTTCCAATCGGCAGAGACAGGACAGCCTCCATTGCTATTGATTTACTTCAATATCAATACAAACCTATTTGTCTTTGGCTTGCGGTTTTTCATCACTGCGGTACATTTGATATTGATTAGAATAATATGCACCTACTAGACTTGCTTTCTGCGTACATAATGCATGTGTGTGTGTGTGTGTAAATAGTGCATATGTGTGTACATAGTGCATGTCTGTGTGTGTGCGTGTGTGTGTGTGTGTGAAAGTAGAGGGGTGTGTTAACGGTATGAGGTTTCAGCCTTTTCGGTGTATTCAATTTTGTGAGCCTACATTGTTTCCAGTATACAAGATTCAAATCGGACATAGTATTTTGAAGATAAGATAAGATGGTGGTAATTTGTTCATCCCTTACATACGCAAACATAACCAAGCATTATAATATGCGCAGGACAGATGAAAATTCCGTACATACACACATTGTGGCCATGCATTAGCCTGCAATTTTGGACGCACGCACGGACACATACGCACGCGCACACACAAACACGCACACACACACACACACAAACACGCACACACACAGTGTATGGAAAACGTGTGCTTGGGTAAGAGCCCTGTGGGAACCCTGTTAGGATGTAGCATGGGATTTGTTGCAGATAACAACGTGTCTGTGCTGCCATATTAGGATGCCACAGAGCAAGCCACACTGCTACCACCAAGCCCAGCCTGGTGTGTGGGGCGCAGGTGTTTTAAAATACACATCGGAGACAAGACAAAACCTGCAACTTGGTTGAAATGATTCAACTGAACAGGGATGAACACATGCTATCCATTCCGTGTTTATACCTGACCCCCCTGTGGAGCACAGAGTAACACTCACCCGTCACTCATTTTCCAAACCACCCACCGCTCCATCTCACATTTTTTCTGTTTTCATGTTTTGTTTTTTAAACCTCAGACAAAACCACAGAGTCTCTCTGAAGAGAAATTAGGTAAAAAAACAAAATTTAAATAAAGAGGGAAGGTTGATAGTTTTGAAGGTCCCTCTTTATTATTCATCCCCAGTTAAAGCTTTACTTTTGGGCAGGCATTCCTTCTCATTGGCTCTCTTCTCCTTGGCTCTATACTTCATAGTTGCAGAGTCTTTGAAACAAGGAACTTAACCCCTGCGAATTCTTGCAACATTACATCGGATCGATAAAGCTCAACGACGGGGAGTATATGAGAGCTGAACTGCCTCACGGTGAAAGAAGGTAGACACTAGACCAGCTCTACCCAGGCTATTCTTTTTAGTACTGCTGTTTACTCTGGAAATCTGAAAAGAAAACCTTCTTTTCCCTCTTTCAAAAGTTAAAACTTCCTTCTTTTAAATGAGAAAACAAATGGCAACTTATTTCCGCTGATTATTATGAGTGCTTGAATGCAGTGGTAGTAACTTTATTAATGTATGTGATAGTAGTATGCAGGGTGGGGTAGTGGTGCACCTTTTTGGTGCACCATACTGGTGGATGAAAAAATGTAACAGAAATGAAAATGATAGTGAAACACTACGATAATGAAAATCGAAGGAATGTGTCAGCATACATTGGAAAAATTATTTGAATAATATATTTAATGTATATTTACTTATGTCAATGATTCACCAATAACACCCCCACTAAAATGGTACATTACCCCCAGCGTGCCGGGAATGTCAAGGTGTCAAGCTTGGCTCTGACTCCTATGCTCTGACTCCTATGCTGACTCCTTGGCTCTGACTGCTATGCTCTGACTCATTTGCTATCTGACTTTGTGGTGAGGAATAATAAGGAGGTAATATCGTGAACAATTTGTAGTTAATTTCACATGTCTCATTAAATGCATGAATTAATGTACCAACAAAGAAATACAAATGAATCTGAACTAATCTTAACCTTACCTTGTGTCGTCTCTACATAGCTGTAAAGTAGATACTGCTAGATGGCTAGCGAAAAAAGGCTTTCATTTTTCCATTATCTCTATATTTCTATAAAGATACCTTTACCCAAATATTACCCGCATGCACATAGGCAGTAAATGGGATAGGGCACAATTGTACTACTAATTAAACGCACTGCTATTACTGAACAACGCTGAGATTTCCTATTAATAAAGCATGGAAGTAATTACACTTTTTGAGCCTTTTTAACCTAATATGCCAAATGAATGAACAACAATGAAGGCAGCAGGTTTTAAATTAGACCCATCGCTGAACAGAAGCGCTTCCATTTTAAAACAGCTTATTGCTCCAAGGTGGCGTCATTTTAAAATTGTCTAAATAATACTATGGCATTGACATCACTATAACAGAGGGTTAAGCATTTATAAAAATGTGTGTGTGTGTGTGTGTGTGTGTGTGTGTGTGTGTGTGTGTGTGTGTGTGTGTGTGGTGTGTGTGTGTGAAAATGAGCCTTTACTGGAAGGAAGCCTCGAGTTCCTCCCAAATGGGGGGATTGAATGCATACTTTCCAACAAGTGTGTTGATGTGATTCGCTTTGCATATTGCATATGATATATAGTATGTATAGACAGAGACAGAAAGAAAGAAAGAAAAAGAAAGAAAGAAAGAAAGAAAGAAAGAAAAGAAAGAAAGAGAAAGAAAGAAAGAAAGAAAGAAAGAAAGAAAGAAAGAGAGAGAGGAGACATAGACAAAGAGAGAGAGAGACAGACAGACAGAGAGAGAGAGAGAGAGAGAGACATAGATAAAGAGAGAGAGAGAGAGAGAGAGAGAGAGAAAGAGGAGAGAGAGAGAGAGAGAGAGAGAGAGAGAGAAAGAGAGAGAGAGAGACATAGACAACGAGAGAGAGAGAGAGAGAGGAGACATAGACAGAGAGAGAGACAGAGAGAGAGAGAGAGACATAGACAAAGAGAGAGAGAGACATAGACAAAGAGAGAGAGAGAGACAGAGAGAGAGAGAGAGAGAGAGAGGAAAACACAGTTCAGAAATCCAGCTGATTCCAAGTAGGTCTCACTGAGAGTAACGTTACACAGCGGTGCAGTACTGGCAGGTGAGTCCATGGCGCTATGACAGGTATGACAGGTACCTGGCAGTGTTGAATGGAACATGGCTAACACCAGTGTCCGCGTGCTGAACGCTTTGTTGCCCTCGTTCCTGAAGACGGGCACACAGAGACGCACCAGGATGAAGTAGCAATACAGCAGGCAGCCCAGGATCTGCGGGAAACATAACACAGACATGACATTACACAACATTATTATTGTCGGTTCTTCTCTCTTATTACAGTAAGAGCCATTTAGTTCATGAAATGCGTTTAGTTGACCGGAAAATGTACCCCAATGCCACATATAGACGACGTATGATTTATGAAATGTCGATGTGGTATTTCTATATGCTGCTGAGCTCCTGAATTAACACCAAATCTCAAAAAAGACATCTCCTGCGGTTAATACATTTTCATTTTTTGCTATTATAAATCGCAGTTCACATCCCGACCAGCAGATGGCAAGCAAGCACGATAAAGGTTTCAACAGCAGCTTCAGCAGAGCTCTCCCAGTGAGGCTGGAGGACAGAGGCTCCACCTATTTACTATATTCTGTACAGTCTCATCTATATACCCACCATGGCAGCGGACACACGGACGTAATGCCATCGAATGTGGGGATTCCTGCGAATAGAAGACGAGAGACGTGTATGCAATTATTGTTGTAGCGCTGAACAGTCATGTTTATAGGCCCATGTCATGATGATGAAATGTCATCGCTCATGCTGTCTCATCCTTTTTGCATATGTGTGTGTGTGTGTGTGTGTGTGTGTGTGTGTGTGTGTGTCATGACCAAGTGTCTCACCTCGGGTACGACTCCCTGTAGATGAGGGTCGGGCAGAACAGGAAGTAGAGATAGCTGGAGAAGGTGGGGAATCTCTGTGTCTCCCCTGAATGGAAAACAGTATTATTATGAGTTTATATATATAGTATATATTTATCAGTGTATAATGGTAGTGTGTATTAGCCGCACAGTATCTGTATCTGTAGATCTATTTCTATGTATGCGTATGCTGCCTTTAACACTTATTGGCTCTGTCCCACAATGGATACACTTGCAGTCCTTGCAGTCCTCAGCTCTGTGTGTGTGTGTGTGTGTGTGTGTGTGTGTGTGTGTGTGTGTGTGTGTGTGTGTGTGTGTGTGTGTGTGTGTGTGTGTGTGGTGGCCCCATTACTCATTTAATGTTTCGAAAAGCTGCTCACGTTTAACCCCAGCCCGACGACCCCATGCCCCAATGCAAATTCACAAGCTCTGGACCAAAGGACCAGCATATAGGGCGTGTACATCAGAATGCATCATGGGATTTTTTTTTGTTGGCGATACATATCCGCCATATTGAGAGGTTATTAGGAGAGTTGACATAAATGTATCGTAAGGCTAAACTTTGTTTTCTCGCATGAGAAAGGCTGCAGCTGTTTCAAACACAGCAATATCTCCATATAATGACAAATCATTTCATAATGAATTACTACTAATAACAATAAACTATGACTACTGACATAATAACTAACATTACAATGCTCTTGTCACTGCGATGTGAAGATGTACAAGTCCTATATGGCGGCATTTAGGACACAGCCATTGTCAGATATATAATAATAATAATAATAATAATAATAATAATAATAATAATAATAATAATAATAATAATAATAATAATAACAATAATAATAATAATAATAACAATAATAATAATAAGAGAAATAACAATAACAACAACAACACTACTAATAATAATATTATTATTATTATTAATAATAATAATAATAATAATCTACATTAAAAATCCTTTTTTTTAAATAAACATATCAAATGTATTGTTGCTGTATCCTTATTAAGTTTATCTTTCCCATGAGTCTTTAGGGGAAAGCTCATGTGGTTCTGGTTGAACCCCCCCCCTCTCCTCTCTCCTCCCCCCCTCTCCTCCCCCCCTCTATCTAAATAGGTTAACGTCACGGTGACTAATGGCGGTCCGGCAGAGGAAATGCATCTTGTGCCCTTACGGTACCTTCCTTGGGCGTGCTCCTTGTAATAGCGGGAACGCTCTCTCTGATGAAGGAGTAGCTCTTCATCAAGAAGCGAATCTGATAAATGAGAAGCGAGGGGCGGCGTTGTTATGAACGTCGGGCTGCGTGCAACACAACACAATGTAATATATATATATATATATATATATATATATATATAGTAATATGTTATTAGGTCCATATTGCTTATCGGACGGAAGGTCGTAGATCTCTTATGTTCCTTGATGACCTAAATCCAATTCTGTGGAAAGTCCCAAATGACTATCAAGCATCTGCCACCCACACACACACACACACACACGAGCACAAACACATGCACGCACATATACACACACATACACACACGCACACACACACACACACACATGAGCACAAACACATGCACGCACACATACACACACCACACACGCACACACACACACATGCACAAACACATGCACGTACACACACGCACACATACACACACACACACACACACACGCACACACACACACACACACGCGCACAAATCACCTGTCCGTCACACACGCTCACCTGTTCCAGGGTCACGATGAAACGCGACGCCGGGGGCAGCTGGTAGTGCACCACCACGTGCACCGGGAACAGCCCCAGCACGCAGGCCCTGCACGGCGACCAGGGCCACGCCCACGGCCGCGCCCCACGACGGACGCGCCCAGCTTGGCGCCCCGCCGCGCGGTAGACGGCCCCCCCACAGCGCCACGGCGTGGTAGGGGACGACCAGGGTGTAGGCGAACATTATTCCCCAGGCCCAGGTGACGGTGGCCAGCTTCCCGAAGGCATAAAAACAGCAGATCAAACTCCAGCACCAACCTAATGATGAGGGGGGGGGGGGGGGGGTCAAAAAGGGCGTTCTTTGTATTTTATAGTGGCGTTTTAGGAGGATAAACACAGGTGAAGCTCGTACATTTTATTACCACAACACCGCTGTAGGTTTGGATAAGCCATGACTCATCATAACTAATTATAGAGGCCACCTCTGATGATTACCCTCCGATTTGAGCAATATGAAAGGATTCTGAGCCAATTTTATTATCTCGCGGTGAATTCATATCGTTCTCCGTAGCAAAATATATAGACAGGAGAAAAATACATATCTTCTCACTGTCTCGGCTTAAAATTTCGAGTAAGTAAAGATGTGGTGGATGCGGTGGTCCTTTGAATTAGAAGGGGAAATTAAACACGGACAGAGAATTGTGTGTGAAGTCGTTTCTAATCCTCTGTATGGAAACAGTTTCCACCAAATCATTAGTGTGGGATAACAGATCCCCTCCGCCTCCGAGCGACTGATGGCCTATCTCTCTCTCTCTCTCTCTTTCCGGCAGGAAGAGCACTGAGGGGGAGCAGACATTGATTCACTGAAAGTTTTGGTTTTGAGTGGAGAGACGATAAGAAGTAAGTGAGAACTTCCTGAGTCTCGACGGTAATTGAATTTACGAGACACCTAGACTGAGGTCACACAGCGTGAACAACATGTTGGTGTTATGGAAGCATGTGTGTGTGTGTGTGTGTGCACACGTTGCATGCATTGTCCACGCACACACACACACGCTGAGGAACTTTTATCATCATAGGTTTTATAGGGTAGGCTATGTTTTACAGCATACATAAGGAGATTTGATGGACTCTATAAAATGTTGGCATTGGAAATATTCCACATTGACGCATACTAAGAGTTAGTGTCATAATAAATACACGTGTGTGTGTGTGTGTGTGCGCGTGCGTGTGTGTGTGTGCGTGTGTGATCCCAATGATATACTGTATGTAGTCCAAACCAAGACACAAAGTTAAAAAAAATCCTCCCACACATGCACACGCACCTGCACACACCACACGCACGTGCACACACACAGGATTCACACACACACACACACACACACACACACACACACATAACCCCATATACATCCGACTGACCTGCCTTGGTCGATGTAGTCGACAGCCAGAGTGCTGATGCAGAAAACCAGCAGCACCGCTACAAACATGTGGTAGATGGTTCTGATGTGACTGATCTCAAACAGCTCGCTGTGCAAGAGGGAAGAACACAGATAACACGTTTATCTATCTCGCACAATTGCATTTAATGTTGTTAATGTCGACATTTTATTCCATGATAGCATGTGTCTAAAACCAGAGCAGCAGATGTGGGAGATGTTGAAGTGTATCGGAATAATTTCTATAAATCATAAACTTACTCTAACAGAGACGGTCTCAGTATAAACACTTTGCCATCCTCCATTCTGTGGGATCTGAAATTTAATTTGAAGACAGCAGGCAGGTAAGATGAATACACACACACACACACACACACACACACACGCGCGCACACGCATGCACACACACACACTCACACATCCATGCACACATACACTCACACATGCATGCAGACACACACACACACACACACACACACACAGGGTGCTCTAAATGAGAAGATAAAAATATCTGGTGAATTAACATTCATAATCTCTCCTGGCACAGAGAAAGAGAGAGAGAAGCATTTTTGTAATCTATCTCCACAGCTTTTATATCAGACCTCACCCGGGTGAGGCCCGGCGATGAAACCCTGAGAGCTCGGATAGAGAAACGGACATTAACAGAAGACATGGCCAACAGAGACGGCCATGTCAGATTGCTGCGTCCTCTGAAGCATTGTTGTTGTTTTGTCAAAGCTAATGAATTTGAGGAGCTGACTCCGACTTGCCATTTAATACTATTATGTTTAGCTTATTGCTTATTTTATCTTGTCTTCTGGCTCACTGTTTGCCAGAAAAACATTTCCTTCGGGATGAATAGTGGTATCTATCTATCTGTGCACCCATCTCATTTCCATCAAGAAGGGATAAAAGATTCACAGAAATGTGAACGTCGTTCTCTCTATGGGTGCAGCACCTGTTTCCCGTGGGTGCGCCGGATGCGAGGCTGTCTGCGATTTTTCCATCGGCGGTCGTCGTTATTTGGGCGAGAGGTTGAAGGGACTCGGTCAGGGCTTTGTCCAGTAAGACGCTAAGCTGGTCCTGGATCTCCGCCAACACCTTTACTTTCACTTTCTGCAAGCAGCACAGCGAAAAACACGCAGCGTTCATTATGGATTCACTCCTCCGATTCGCAGCCCCCGGCTCTACACACCGTTTCAACCCATCCCTTAGTCATTCCTGTTAGTATACGGCTGTGTGTGTGTGTGTGAAATACAATTTCTTCTGCACCTCCTCCCCACAAGCACTTAACATTCATATTTATAAGAGCCTGTAGTGCCGAGGTCAGGGTGGACACACACACTGAGGTTATTTTGGAGCGTTCCCATCGCACCTTTTTATATTGTGCTGCTGCTGTAAAGGCTGCACAGTGTCAGCAACAATACCCAGACGTGTCTCACCTGTACATGATTCTGCAACCGTCTCAGTTCTTCACCTTGTGTGTCAGCTCGGCTGCCAGCTGATAGCGGAAACACATAAGTTATACAATCCCCATTATTTGAGAAAATCACTTCTGCTTCTTTTAGCGGTGGTGGTGGTGGTGGTGGTGCTATCTAGACTTGGTTGGCCTACTGAGCGTGTCATTATCTCTGTGTTAACCCTACCGTGGCTGGAGATCTCGTTTGACTGAAGAACGGCCTTGATGTGGTTTCGAAGCCGGGGTCCGTCGTCGGGTAGTTCTGTTGTTGCCATGGTTTCTCCTCTCCCCCCCCCCCAAAAAAAAAAAAACTGGCCAAAGTGTTAAGCCTGCTTATTGGGACCCTCGCGGAAAGGACCTGCTGTAATACAAAGGACAGCACATACAGGAGAGATCATCAAAACCACAATGGATTTTTATTTCACTTCCAATCGCGTTTAGTAGATCAATTATTGCCAAAAATGTATGAATTCAATTTGGACCCAAATGGATTTGTTTGGTCCAATGGTACAACAGCAGCAATAGTTTTGAAGTGTGTGCATTTCCCTGACAGAAACTAATGGCGTGTATCTCATCCTGTCAGATGTGGAGGCACAACTGGGCGAGGTCTCGAGGGAGGGCTGTACAGCTATGTTATCCATCAAAATTGCTGCAAATTAATATAAATTAATCTTACACCGCTACACCATTAATATTTATATGTCCTAGCTTGCAAAAAGAAAACGGTTTTAATTCAGCGATAATTAGGTCAGACCTGGAAGATATGACCAGCAGTAACCCACAGTGGGGGGGGGTTTCCACAACATGCTGTCGTCTGTTACGCTATGCTTAACAATGTAAACACGTGATAAGATCAGACTATCTGTGCTGAAGTTTGCACCCCGTAGTAGCGGTGAAGTCTGACGGAGGGCTACAGGGATGTAACTCTTCCTCTGTAATCTCCTCCATATTGCAACTCCATCATCATTGAGCCTCCCTTGAGCTGCTCTGGGAATTTAAATGAATCATATAGGCCTATATATATATATATATATAGTCATAGATAAGAACAGTGCTCCGCCTTAAGCAATTACTTTTATTAACAATAATAAAAAGAGAACTGCTATGAATAAGGTTCAATAAATTTCAATTAAATCATTTACGATTTAAGAGGATTTAAAGCAATGGCACCATTGAGCCTCAACCTTCTGCTATTGTGAAGGGAATAAGAGAAGTGCCTTTTGATGGCAATATAAATGGACGCCAAAGTTTCAACGGTTTGCAGTCAATCACGTTTAAAGTAAGGTTCAGCGGTGACTTGATTGAATCACGTCTTCAGGAGGAAGACAATATCAAGGAAGCAATATCAGCAGCCTTATCAAGAGCACTGTCTCAGTATCAGTTATTGAACGGCCTCCTGTTGGTTTATTGACCCGCTCGGCATTCAGTACTTCAGTTCAATCGTTACTATATGAATATAAGTACTAATATAGGTGAATGAGTATAACATTTGAGATTAAATTTAGCCATTTAGCAGATGCTTTCATCCAAAGGGACTTACAATGGAGTGTATATACGGAAACGGATGCACTTGTATGTTCAATTTCACATGCCATGAAAGTGTATATTGTACATATTTGTGTATATTTAAGGAAAAGCTGCAATCCATCACATTGTACTCACAGTATTCAGGCGTTCTCAACAGGTATATGGAGGAAAGGGTGGTAAAAGCGTCATCCAATGAGCTGTCCACAAGAGACAAGCGGCGTGTCCTGCGGCAGTTTCCTCCGTCTGTAAACTCTGTCCTCGTCTTCCTTGGTTTTGTTATGTTGACCCTTGTCCCCGGACGTCCCTGTGGGCCCTTGGAGGTGCGGGCCATGGCACACATTCGTGGACTTCAGACTAACCTCTGCAGTCTGATCTATGCGTGATGAGATTGTTTTGGTATTTTAATACCAACATTTTAAGTACATCCTCTTAGTTCCCCGTGAAGACATTTTTACATAAACGCTACAAATAAAAGGTTATTTTAGAATCTGGGACATTCAACGGTAAACTCATATTTGACATCTTTTATTAAAGTCTCGGGGGCTAATCCTTCAAACACACACACACTTTTACATTCACTGTCACAGTCACTCACTCACTGCCATGGTGCGTGGGGGTTGAAGGTTTAAAATTGCATGGCATTTTCAAGAGACATTTAGGAAGATCATAAGTTTAAAAAAAGAGCCCTAGAGGCCCTAGAAGAGACCCTGGTGGTGAGAAAAAGACAACGACAGCTTAATCTCCGCCACTGATTCATATACAAGCCTGCGGGCGCCGTTGACCCCGGTGTTACGGTCTGCATTACTCTCTTATGTCCTTTTTTCCTCTCCTGCCGCCACCAAATATTAGACATAGGAGTTCACCGAGGGACAGGTACGTCGGCCCGGGCCGTTGCCCTTTCGCCTACATTCAAACATCGCTCTGTAGCCCCAAACTAAATCACACACATTGGAGATATTAACATTTTATTTTTTGTGAGCTGCCCCAAAATCTTTGTTGCTATAATTGAAACATGAATTATTAAAGTAAAACACTGGGAGAGGGTGTAAACAATAACATAACATGTGCCAAAATAGCACTGTGTCACATGACACAGTGAACTTGAATCTTGACATCCAATGTCAGCGGCCACACTGATTTCATCACCACCAGAGACCTAGAAGTCTGTAGTCGATGTCAACAAGTCAAACAGTCTTGCAAGGAGAAGACACGGTGTTGAACCACTAAAAGAACCACTGCGACATATCTGTATCCAACCCTACATTTATGGACGACAAAGCAGATTCGTTAAATAGGATAATGTAGCAGTCTGGTTGGGGGACGAATGGTTTCCCCTAGGTATATTACTGACGCACTCAAATGATGTAGTTGAAGGTTTGCAGCTGCGGGCTGAGCGAGGCATAGCAAACGAAATGTATTGCGCCGCTACCATTTCTCCCATCCTGGTGGGAATAGACAAATGTATTCGTCTACGAGATGGCGGACACCGCGTGTCAACATACAGGGCCGGCCCAAGCCTTTTGGGGGCCCTAAACAGAATTTGATTCAAACTTTTGGGGCCCCCCTCCCACCACCGCGGAGTCACCAGAAAATTGTGAAGGTGTCTATGCGCATGACTCAAACACTTTGACGTTGGAATAAATATGATGTTTTTGATTGGCAAAAATGTAAAAAATGTAAAAAAAAGTTCAACAGACGATTGGGGGCCCCCTGGTGGCCAGGGGGCCCCAAGCAGCCGCTTAGTTCGCTGATGCCTTGGGCCGGCCCTGTCAACACATTACATGAAACCATCGTAACGAAATTCGTTATTTGCTTCCCCGGAATTTCCCAGGGCAGGAAAAGGGCGAAGAGGGAATAGCGGGAAAAAGGAATAGAATAAAGACAAGATGGGCGTCATGATATGTAGAACAGGATCACCTTGTATTGAAGGAGCTTTCAACGAGGGCGTTTGCTTTTTCTGCGGCTACAGAGGCTATGTACTGCATGCACTACATCACACGCTACAAACTCAATAACAAACCAACATACAGATGTACAAACAAACCAAACAAACCAAACAAGACAATACGCCACGTGGACCGCCATTTATACGTCGTTCACCGATATAATGGACCAGACACTCCGGCATAATCTTTTATCGCTTTCATTTGCTATTTTTACATCATAACTATAATACTAAACGGCCCTGAACGCACTGACCAGACGACACATTGATATCCGGCCAGGTATAATACGTTTGATTACCGACGGGACCAAATAGATCTAAGCCTAGAATCAAGTTTTTTATTTGTAATATCAATCCTATTAAAATACCCCCATAATCCCAAACATTTAACAGGTCAACCGACATCCGTAGTGCATGTAAACACCCAAGGTGAAATGTTTCTATGTAGTCCCTTACGGGTCTTCAAATCGGACCTACAGCGCAACATTCAAACATGGTAATATGTAAACACACCAAGATATGTGTTAGTGACTCGAATTATCGAATATAACCCTCAGTTAGGAGTCAAATACGGCACTAACAGGCAACACATTGCAGCGACATGGTTTGCAGAGAATCAACCATAATTTTTCCAACAAACGTGAGAACCGAGAGCCTTATAAAAAAGTATGTTTTAAAAGTGCTTCATGCATCGCTAATGAGTCTCTATGTCACACAAACGCTCGTATGTTTTGATTGGCTGGGATTCGTCAAAGTCAAAAAGTGAGCATCTTGGCCCCCTGAACAGTAGAGGTAACCGATTCTCCAGAGCACAGGTGCACGCACACACACACACACACACACACACACACACACACACACACACCGCTAGTCCCCCTGCGGGCCGCACTGTTGGCCTCTTGTCCCTCTTGTCCTGATTGGCTGATCAGAATGAGAGGCGGGGACTGTGGAGACATTCACCGACTAACCCACTGACTAATGCATCCGCTGCCTAAACTTAAAGGATCCAAAGGGCAAACGCCTCACTGGCTGATAAGACTTTATCCCAGACCACACACACTGTGTGCATGTGTGTGTTTGTGTTTGTCTGAGGAAGCGGACAGGGCAGCATCGATACTGAGCATGCTTGATAACCTAAAGTTACCCTGAGGTGGACGTTGTCAACACTATAATAGGCTATGATAGGCACAAGATGCTCACTTTTCAAAATCCCCCCACAAACTGCATACTAAGCTTTGGTTAAACAGATGGTAAACTAGGAGTTTGCATTCACTGAACGTGCAAACTACTTTCATTTTAGTATTGCACCGGTGTACAATGTACACTTACTGGAAAACAATATGCTTTGCACACAGAAACAGAAACATATATTTTCAACGTAATCCACATAAATAAAACATCAACTCTATAATAAATAATTAGCTATAAACAGGAAAAATAAATAACAAAAAAGAATGAAAATATCGTACAGCCTACTTGGGGTTATAAAAATAGTTTCTACATTTTTTGGATACTTTTTTCCCCTATAATTTCATTTTCTTCCTCTTCTGTGATCTTGAATACATGCCAATGACTGTATAGCTAACAGACAATTCTTGACATATAATCCATGCATCATGTAAACACAGAAATCTATTACACCTGGTACATATACCTGGAATTTCGGTCACCAGTCCCAGAACATTGTGTTGTTGTTTTTTTGCTATACCGGACTTTTCTATATGACGGCTTTCAATCGGAACAAAGAGGACCATTTTGCATTTACAGTCCCGTCACCCCTGTAGTTAAACAACAACGCACAACAGTCATGAGGGTAAATGGTGCTGTACAGCACACCATCTAAGTAATCCCAGCTCTAAGCACAGCAAACCACTGATCCAAAACCACAGGGACGAACCCACCAAAGTGGCTCAAATTACAACCAGGTCACTTGTTCTTCATCATATCGAATCATCATCATCATCATCATCATCTATCTCATCATCAATCATCTCATCATCATCCTCATACATCTTCATCCATCATCCTCATCATCGACTAGGACCCCATTATGGCCAAATCCACGTGATTCAACCAGAGATAGTGCTGTCCATGTGGTTTGAGTTTAGTAGTTGCCAGGTTATCTTTGAAGACGTATCACCATAAAGTCCACGTTAATTTCCGACATCATTTCACATAACCCGGTCCGTGAAATCGAGCCGTCAACAAGCACAACAAGCACAGCCATTATAAAAAAAGGCGTTCAGTCCGAGGTTTGGCCTATTCTTTTGTAAAGCAAATAACACAATGTAGCATTTTATGTGTTAATCATTACAGATTGAGGTCAAATACAAAACTTCAGGGACCGTAATAAGGGTTAGACATATATAAACTTCTTTTACATCCGATAACAAGAGTAGAAACGCCTATGGGGAATGTGTGTTGAGTTAAAGCACTGTCTCTTTGCTTCGTCTCGATGGCGGATTGACAAAAGCGAACACCCATGGGTGTCTTTTTAGCGGATATTTATGTCTTCTTGGTTTGTGTACCGTTTGAAACATTGGGTGAATGTTAATTTGAGCATGACTCTGCTGATTATGCATTTGAGTTTTGGATTGTGTGGGTGTATGTGTGTGTGTGTATGTGTGTCTATGGGGAGGTGATGTCAGTCACAACTACACAAATCTCTAGAGCAGATTCTAATAGGGAAACT
>JAOPHQ010002741.1:42500-43886 GCA_030340625.1 Merluccius polli | reverse complement strand
GGAGAAGCTCGTCCACTGAGCAGAGGTGCTGGCTAACACGCACACACACCACACACACACCACACACCACACACACACACACACACACACACACACACCATACACAGCAGGGATGAAAGTGGGATGGACACGCGAGCCACAGTGTGAGAGCCCTGTGTGAGCCGTGGTCCAAAGTCAGAGGAAAAACTTGAGAAGGCGTGAGGAGCCGCGGAGGGCCACGGGGCCCCTGTGGTCGGCCCCAGTGCCTGCTTTACATTTAGCCCTGTGACTCACAGCCTGTTCCCCGTTGCCAGCACTATTAAACCTCTACGCGCTCTGAAGTTCCCTCCGAGGACAATGAGAAAATGCTTGTGGTGGTGGCCTTCTTTTTCTTCTTTATTTCCTCTTCAATGCAAACTTTTTTTTCATGGTAGGAGGAAGCTGCTGTTTGTCATGCAGCCGTGTGTGTGTGTGTGTGTGTGTGTGTGTGTGTGTGTGTGTGTGTGTGTGTGTGTGTGTGTGTGTGTGTGTGTGTGTGTGTGTGTGTGTGTGTGGGTGTGTGTGTGTGGGTGTGTGTGTGAGACGTTGTTTCATGCTGTCTATGTTGGGTGGGGGGGTTGGAGCTGCACTCCTGATCACAGCTTCTTAGACTATGGATCTCAATCAATGAGTGGTCTCTTCATCCCGCCGAGATGCTCTCTATCTGCCTATCTGTCTGTCTGTCTGTCTCTCTGTTTGTCTGTCTGTATGTCTGTCTGTCTATCTGTCTGTATGTCTGTCTGTCTGTCTCTGAGTCTCTCTGGACTCCGTCTCTCTGGACTAGGCTGTTTTGGTAGACCTGTAAAACACAGCTTACAGAAATAACAGATTAAACTAGCAGCGGGATATTTCTCCATAGAACAGATCTTTTGCTCTTCCTTCCCCTCTCTCCCCCTGCTCTCCCCCCTGCTCTCCCCCGCTCTCTCCCCTCCTCCTTTCTCCTACTGCTCTCTCCTCCATGACAACCTCGTTCACAATCCCATTTTCCGAGCCAGAGGGTTCAGGGGCCCGGGCATGGGGCCAAAGCTCTGTTTAAAAGACAGTGTCTTTCTGTCTCTCCCCACCCTCCCCTCCCCACCCCACCCCCCTCTCTCCGTCTCTCTCTTTCTCTCTCCCCGTCTCTCTGCCTCTCTGTCTCCGTCACCCTCACCCTCAGCCCCCCCCCCCTTCCTATTGAGCCCACTTTGTGTTAAATAGATTTTGTGTGTGCTTAGTCCTGGTCGATATTATTAAACGCCTCTTTTGTTCGGTCAGTCTATTAGTCAGTCTATCTCCGTTTTGCTTTGCCCACGTTTATTCTCTAAAAGGACCACGCGAAATCCCATAGAACCCGACCGAAACCTACGCTCACGTTTGAGCCATGGGCTG
>JAOPHQ010002741.1:0-35000 GCA_030340625.1 Merluccius polli | reverse complement strand
ACATACACACACACACTCACACTCACTAGCTCCTCAGAGATGACAAGCGATTGACCAGAGTTCATCCTACCTTTGTGTGTGTTTGTTGTGATTGTTTTGCTGCTCCTTCAGGCCGACCTGAAGAGGTTCAGCACGGACCGCAACAGAGAGCTGAAGGAGATTCAGAAACTGGAGAAGATGCGACTAAAGAACCCAGCAGATAGGCAGAGCATTGTATCCTTTATTCATACTGTATGTGATACTTCCACACGATTCGCTATCGGACATTAATGCAGGGACAGTCCATAGCGTACGTCCATAGCTCTTGTCTGGTTGGAATTACAGTGTTTCCCCTACTGCAGTGTGTGTGTGTGTATATATATATATATATATATATATATATATACATACACATATATATATATATATATATATATATATATATATATATATATTAGTGGTGGGCATAGATTCATTTGTTTAATCTAACTGTAATCTTGGAATTAATCTAGATTAATCTAGATTATATATATATATATATATATATATATTATTATTTTTTTTTTTAAATATATTGTAGAATTAGAAATTGTCTTGGGCCAAATGCTTTTTGTTTTATTTAAAAACATCTATCATAGGTGCCCCCTACTGCACTCCCCTCAATGGTTTCATTGTCATTATTGTCAGTGGAGAAATATTGTGGAAAAATACTGACAGCAAAATAGTGCTCTGCTATGGAAGAATAAAAGATGCATGAGGATACTCTAGGTGGCATTAGCTCATGAATGGCTTTAGACTAATGAATGGCTTTAGACTAATGAATGGCTTCAGACTAATGAATGACTTTAGACTGTAGTTAGGAAAAAGAGAAAAAGTATTACTGGAATCAGTGATCACACTAAAACCTCTCTGCGCCTGCACACATCAGCACCGTGCACACACACATCAGCACCGTGCACACGCACATCAGCACCGTGCACACACACATCAGCACCGTGCACACGCACATCAGCACCATGCACACGCACATCAGCACCGTGCACACACACATCAGCACCGTGCACACACACAGCTCAGCACTGCTGCTGGAAAAAATCGAAGGGGAAACACTGAATTATGCAAGGAGTTATCTTGAAAGTGCAGCTATATATATATATATATATATATATATATATATATATATATAGCAGCTATATATACAGTATATACACATATATACAGCCTGTATATATATATATATATATATATATAATACATGGAGGAAGAAACAGCATTACACAAGGGACAGGGAACCAAATGTAAAAGGTTCAATGAAAGTCAATGAAGTTTCGAAAGTCCACTGAAAGATTTGACCTTTTTTTTTCCTTGACGAGAGCCCCTCAGTCACAGGTAACGTCTCCCTGGACAGCCGGCCCCCTTCGGTATCCTCGGTCGCGTGACGAATTAAAACCCTGTCTCTAACCCGAGAGACTGTGGCTGTGTGTTGTAACGTGTCGTAATGTGTGGTAATGTGTTGTGCGCATGACAGGCGGAGGTGAGCGCGCAGAAGGCTTCCAACAACGCCCAGCGCAGCACCAGGCAGCTGGAAGACACCATCACCGACTTCCAGAGGCAGAAGCTGGAGGACCTCAAGGCGAGTATAACAGGCTGGCACAGAGGCTCGCTCGCCGTGGGGGGGGGGGGGGGGGGGTGATAGACTAGCTGCAGGTTTGTTGAAAAAAAAAAATCACACAGTGGTGGGGTGGTTCATCTTTTTTGGGCAGACGATCTTCACAGACTTCATCACGGTGGAGATGCTCTTCCACTCCAAGGCGCTGGAGGTCTACGCGCACACACTGCAAAACCTGGAGACCGTAGACGTGTACAAGGATCTGGAGGTACGGCGCCACATGCAGACTGTGACTTGACAATGTATTGCTACCATATTGTATGTGTTCATCCTACGGTAAAGGTTCATAAATATCTCAAATAAAAGACTTGAGAGGAAATGCCTGAACTGATGTTGTGTGTGTGCGTGTGTATGTATGTGTGTGTGTGGTCCAAAAACACCTTTTTTGGACCACGGAGGGCACAGTTGTCCCCAATGCCATGCACCTCACCTAACATCCCCACCCCCCCCCCCATCCAGCTGTTCAGTGGAAGGATCAGGATGTCTGACCCTCTCTCCGGGCCTCTGGACACCACGCTGACCAGCCGCTCCGCGTCCTCCATGAGCGCCACCGCCAGCCCCGCCAGGGCAGCCGCCATGACCCAGAGTCTCAGCCCGAGCCTGGCCGCCTCCACCGCCCACCAAAGCTTCTTAGCTTCCACCAGGGCCCACAGCTTCAGCTCCACTCTGGCCTCCGGAAGAGGCCAAAGCCACCGGCAAACTCGGCACGAGCAAAGCCCGGCGCCGCCGAGGAGGGTGAGGTCACGTTCCTTTATCCCAGCGGGAGGATAGCATCACGCAGATCTCTTTGTGTTGAGAAACCTGTTGGACCGAATGAATTGTTTACCGTCTAACCCTCAACGGGCCGTGTCTCACCAACAGCTCTTCGCCAGCAAACTCCAACGTCAGAAAGGAATAGAGGAGGAGGAAGAGGAGGAGGAGGAGGAGGAGGAGGAAGAGGAGGAAGATGATGAGGATATGTATGAGTCAGAGGTGGATGAGGCTCAGCAAACCCATAGGCAATCTTACGCATCTCAGTATGTCCAGAGTCGCAGGCAGCATAGATAGCAGGACGTGCAGGCAAACATATACTGTAGGCAAAATGACACATGGACACACACAGTCTGTGTTACATTAGGTTTCATAGTTAAGGGTTCGCTGGCCACCTCTGGAGATGAGCTATTAGTCGTGCCATGCTGTAAAAAGAATAAAGACATATACGAATCATCCTTATGAATCTATATGATGTGACCACATTCATTCTCTAAACATCATGGATTTATGAATTGCTGGGACAAACCGTTGTAAAATAACACTGAATTGTGCCTAAAATATTTTTGAAACAACACAAACTACTTTTTCGTCCTATAAAAATGCACCAGCTGCCTCTCATGAATACAATATAAATATTTTGTGGCTAGACGGGCCGTAAATGTAAAAATAGAATGACCACATCATTGTGTTTGCAATAAATCTGACGGTAACCTCATCGTGGTCCCGTTGCCATTTAAATGAATGAATTCTGCTTGTTGTTCTTACATGCATTTATTAAATGTTAAGTTCACACTGCTACACTGTGTGCTATTATGTTTGTAATTCATGCTGATGCATTATGCATGGCTTGCCCTACTTCAACCACAGTTTGTCATTCAGTCTGACGGACAGACAGACACACACACACACACACACACACACACACACGCACTTAAAAGACATTGTCAATGTCAAGGCAGTGCTGCAAGCTAAATACCATGAGAGGTCGCTTCTGCCCCAATTCAGACTTTTAGTCCATTAAATGTGAATGACACCTTCAACACTTTTTCCAAAATGTCAGTAATACTGGCTGATTGGTCGTCATATCGTCTGGCGTGTCATGATGACGTGCCATCTGATTACAGGCCCACAGTATTTACAGTATGGGGAACGCTGCAGCACAGCATTCCCCATACTCTCACTTACATACTCTCACATAATCTTACACCCCGCAGGGTGTTGTCTGCAATGCTGTCGGGGCTGTGTGTTCGATGTGTAGAGAGATCTTCGATTCTGACCGTGTGTCTCCTGATTGCTCCTGATTGAGGTCTACCTCGGATGACTCCCAGGCTGTGATGCTGAAACAACACTGTAGACCCGAGCAGAGAGTCAGCAGAGGCCCTTTCGATCCTCCTCGTGCATTTAAATGCCTCCATCATCTCCCTAGAGCTCCAAGCATTAATATCGAACATTCAGTTACCAAATATTAGATGTCACTGTGGAGTGTGTGTGGCTGGCTCAGGCCAGCCTCACCTGGCCTGAGTCAGACCGAGGGCCGTTCCGGGCCCTCGGAGGAGCTACCTCCACAACCTAGCTGTCAGGCCTCCTCCGAGCCGATCCAACCAGCCCCTGCAATGGCCAGCCAAGAGACACCTCCGCCCAAATTTGGTGTTGGGGGGTATGTGTAGTGTGTGTGGTTGATAGCTGGTTTACAGCCTCACCTGGTCTGAGTCAGACTGGTTAGACTCTGGGCTGGGTGGGGCTGCACACCTGTGATGCAAAGCAATCATGGCACCCAGGATAAACCAGCCATCAACACACACACTCAAGGAGAGAGCCACTGTCATGGCAGTGTTACATCTGCTGGGCTTGTACCAGCTTGCCATCTCTAATAATGGATACACTACGTCAACATCTTGTGTCGGAGTGGCCCAGCAAAAGCCACCTATGTGGTGTGTGGCAGGTACAGTCACTGCTAGAGTCACGACTTGCACAGGAAGGTGATCCCAAATGCAGAGATCAGACTCGGGGTCAGCGCAAAAGGAAGCTTTGCTTTTTGTAAAAAGCCTACAATAAACAAGAAACCAACCAACTGGGGCAGAAAGAAACTTTCTTTCTGCCCCCAGTTGGTTGCAACGGACTGCAACCAATACGGTTGGTTGTCCGTATTTAAAAATACATTGAACGTAGTTGAACAGAATTGCTAATTAACACAGGTGACCAACATTTCACTCACAACACAAATGAAAAATGGGTAGTGACTTGGCCTGGAACAGGAGGATGCAACACCTGGGATTCAAACGTCACTTTGTACAACGATGAGATGTTTCAGAATAATAACTGGGGCGTTGGTAACGTCTTGGAAAAAAGGAGGAAACGTAACAATATTAGCAATCGTTCGTTACTGTTGTATCCATTCTTTGATTTGTTTGGATGCTCCCACACTGTGCGCACCTGTGGCTTGAACACCTGTTGGAAAACATTTTGAACATATGGTCTTTTTATCATTTAAACTCTTCACGAAGGAGTTCAGTTATAGCAGGATGCTTTCCTGACACCATCTGGGTTATTGTCACCTGTGCTCCTGTAATCGTATATAAATGTCAGACTGCACCGTTTGCTCAACACATTTCAGTGGAATTTCATTTAATAGTTTGGGAAGTGGTTGGGATGAAGCTAAGCCATATATTGTACTCGTGTCAATGCAATTTCAGACCCACATGTCTCTCTCTCACACTCTCGAAACGGTGCACAGACGACTATATTCAGAGCATGCCCTAGAGGGCCTTATATGAGCAGACCGCATAAATAAATGTTTCCCCACACACACACACACACACACACACTCATAAACACTAAGCACCCTAGAGCCTGATGTGATGAGAGGTGGCGGCGTGGGCAACAGCAGGATGGAGGGATGGAGGGAAGGAGTGACATGAAGAGAGGGATTCGGTGCAGGAAGCAGCTGGGGTTAGCGGGGCTGTGGCTGATTACAGGGCCCCGGAGCATTAGCCGGTGTTTCTTTACTGCCAGCCCGCCCGCATAGCGTGTGCTTTGTTCCCCCTAATGTGCCAACCTGGAAAGCATCTTCACCACACACAAGACAAATGCTTTTAATTAGGCCCACAGAAAATAACACACCGATTTTCTTTTCTTTTTTCCCCCAATTAATAGTGTATTCAGAGGGGAAGTGCTTATTTTGTAACAGGAGCAGACTAAATGCTTTTACTACCTATTGGCAGTCATCAGCACCAAATGTTAGAAGCAGATTTTGATATATGTAGGTCGTGATTAAATGTGTTGAATCCTATTACCTATAGACTATAGGGTGTTGTTGCTGCTCACCGCCACAAGAGGGCAGCAGTGTGTGAAATAAAAACCTCAAGATATGCTGCATAATGCACATTGAGCACTGTGCATGCACTGCATCAACACGCTTCAGTACTGATGGAAAATGCAGAAATCTGCACTTTTATAGAGGGATTATATTAAGACTAGTATGGTGATGAATAAGACATTAAACAATAGCCTTCATGTGATGTGGTTTTCTTTCTCACGCCATTATATAACTGAACCCAACCCTCGCTGTTCACGGTTAATGTTGTTAAAAACAACAAAAAAGCAAGGGGTAATTGTAAGAAGGAAAAAAAAAAAAGGCAGCCCGGTTAGTCACACACTCCCTCCATGTGACCAGAGAGAGAGAGAGAGAGTGTGTGCTTGGTCATGAAAGCCAGACAGATGGGTGTTATGAGAGTGGGATGAAATCATTATTTTATGAGGGCTGCTGTGTGTGTGTGTGTGTGTGTGTGTGTGCGGTGCATGTTGCCCGGGGGCCAACTGCATGGCCAGAGACGTAGCTGAGCTACAGCCGAACATGATAATACATGATAGTGTAGTGTTATCATAGGTGTGGGGGCAGGACAACGCATACACAAAATACACATGTGCATGGAGGTGTGTGATCACAGTGCTGCACATAGTGAATGCATACATGCATGGATGAGTTTTTGTTACGCTTGATGGGTTGTTTTTTTTTGTGTATATTTTGAGAACACTTCATCTGCGCCTCTGTGGGGAAATGAAGGAAATGGAGCGAGGATACAAATATTTCCTCTGACAGCAGTCATGTCTCTGTGCTCACATGTCTCATCTTCCTCCAATCCCCGCACAGTGTGGTGAGGATGTTGGGGGGGGGGGGATGACGTCAGTCCTCGTGACAAAGCTACCCATGGCGCCCCAGGAGGGTCGAGCAGGACCCTGACCCGAGGTCACGGCGACGAGCCCAGAGAACATACAGACAGACAGCCTGGCATCGAGTTCGGGCCAAACATAGACCAGGGCATAGACAACGGACCCAGGTAGACGAGGCCAGATAGCGTAAGCAACGTATCGTGTAGCGTTAGCGATGGTGACACTGATTAGAGGTGACCTTGTGTCAGCTACCAAGTGTACCTCCTGCCAACACCCGCTGATACACAGACACACACACACACACACACATTTCCCTCATCTCCTCTTCATTACCTTTCGGTTTGGTTTTGGTCCAAAAGTGACACTACTGTCTGTACAATACAGACAGTCAAAGGTACATACAAACAGGTATCATGCTGCTGTCATGGAATGACAACATGATGACAACTGAGATAAGCTGGAGTGAATTAAATATACAATTCACATACAGAATTCAAATATAAAGATATTACGCACATATGGTTATATATCATTATATGTTTGAAAAGGCCATGCAACCGAACCAAATGTGAAAACAATGATGATTTGTGAAGACCAGCCTTAAGCGCTATATGTGAAAGATGGTTAACATTAACCAAACTATGTTTGCTGTACAAATGTGTGTACAGAATACACTTTACATCCTAGAAGATATAAATAGTTTTTTTTACATACATTTACATCCTATATGGATGTACACAGTAACCACTGTGTATAATAGTACACAGTAAACAGTACACAGTAGTACTAGGATAACATGCACACTGTTATCAACAACAATACCTGATATAAATAATAAAACATCATGCAGTATACCATGAATATAAAAATCTAAATCATTAAACTTTCTTTACTTTGAATTCCCTCAAAACAGACTGCATTGTTCTTCCATCACACGAAACACAGCTTCCAATTTAATGAAGACACTGTTTTAAATGTCACCCATGTCTGAAGGGAAGGCCGCTTGAAAGGGCATCACTTTGTGTTGAAAAGTGGTGGGGACATAACGGCTCAGATGAAAAAAACATTTAAACGGTCTTCAACAAAAGCGATTTTAGGCAATGTGGGGGAGGTCAGAGTAGATAATTATGGCATCAAAGGGCATAGCCTAGGCTACTAACAGAGTTGACAATACGAAAATACTCCCTGCAACATAATCCGAAGCTGTAATTCCATCATTTTTACAATGCCAATATCACATCTACTGTAGAAAGCAGCAGTGCGTGTCAGTCAGCCCAGCGATGACAATATCAATATCACTGCAATAAAATATGCCAAAATGGAAACAACTGAAGAAAAACGTTAATGTTATATTTATAGTGTATGTTTTCTTATTGTGCAAATGAACTTTTCTCAAGGCGTTCTCATTTGTTAGTTCACATTTCTCGGTGCAAGCTATTTTTCAGAACACTGGACCAAATTATGCTTTTAAAAAGTGATGGGGACAAAATTGACCGTTTCAAAAAGTAGTCCCCAGTGTAAATGATACCTATGGCTGGGCCACATATCACACAAGGCCATGAGCGATGAGAATTGACTTTGGCTTTGGCAGGAGAGACGCCACCTGTTTCTGTCTTATCTGGATGAGGCATGGAGTCTGGGTCGGCCTCGTCACCCGAGATTGATGAGGCTGATGCTGCTAAACACCCCAGACTTTATCGCTTCAAACCACCTGCCACTATAATGTCTGTATGATGCCTGTGTGTGTGTGTGTGATGGCTGTGTGTGTGCATGCATGTAACTCACTCCTTCTCTATATGCTGAGGGCAGCAGGAGGAGACCAGGGAGCAGAAGAGAAGAGAAGAAGAGAAGCCGGAAGTATAAATCGGTGGGTTATTTATGAGCTATTATATATATATAGCTATTATATATGAGTTATTTATATTTTGCAACTGCGTTTACTGTGTCTGCTGAGGGGTACTCTGCATCACTGGAGCACAGTCCAGAAGGTCAAAAGGTAAATTGAGGAAATTTAGAAAGGCAGACACAGGGAGAGAACGGTAGAATTATGGGATGGTCAAAAAGGTTAATGTAGTAGACTGGAGACACTCCAGCCAATACATTTTGATATCAAGATTGAATGAGGTTAAAATGTAATTTAGGGAGGACATAATAAGGCTCTAGTTGTGCTGTTGCCAATGCAACTGTAAGATGGAAAACGTGGAAGATGGATGAACTATCATTCCAAAGAGAGCACATCCAAGAGTAACAATGGATAAGCACTCTTCCACTGCCTTGAACCCATTGGTCCATGGGTGTGTGAGTGTGTTTTTTTTTCATGTGTGTGTGTATGTGTGTGCGTGTGTGTTACATAACAGCAGGGTTGCTGTGTGCCCGAGGTCTAGGGTAACCATTGTAACTCAGTGAGATGACTGTGATCCCTACACTGACGGCTGCAGCTTCCATCTGGGGCCTCAAATAGCTTTCACTGAATGCTTCTATTGCCATTCTGCTGTGGCAACGGATCCAGCAGCAATTCAGAATATATAGTGTGTGTGTGTTTGTGTGTGATGTGTGTGATGTGTGTGTGATGTGTGTGTGTGTGGTGTGGGGCTGTCAAGAGAAACAAATGTGTTAATGGTAGAGCGGCAGCAATGAGGTGGACTCACATGAAGGAGCACGAGGTCCAATAAAAACAGAAGCCAGAGAACAGTATCTTGGATTCCCCCCCCCCCCCCCCCCCCCCCCCCAAAGCATTTTCATGTTGGAAAACATCATCAAGCCAGCCTTCAATTATTCAGATGTAGCCTTTATCGAGGTGAGGTGGGGCCTGCAGACAGCAGCGCTAGATGATGCTGAGTCAAACTAATAGCATGGTTCACAGTCCCAATGAATGCCTCACATTCATTATTCAGACAAGAGACATGAGACCTGTTTCTGTGCACTGAATCGGCAGCGATATGATAAATTAGGGACAATGCAAATAGGTACAATTCTCAAATTCTGTGCATAATTCTTCATGCATCCAATGTTTTACTACTATTTAGTCATTTAGCACTTTTATCCAAAGTGATGTCATCTAGCTAATCTAATACCGGAGCAGATAGGCCTCTCGCTTAGCGATGCTTACAGGTAGACTGCTCACATTGGTTATCAAACCCAGAATCTTTTGCCTTAAACACTAGGCTATCCTGCACCCCCTGCCCATGTTCTTTACTTGCTTATTCCTGGTCTTTGTAGCACAGTTGGCACCTATGCTATCTGACTATCTGTTTCACCAGTCGTTTGGAAGATCACACAAACCGTTCAAACTTAAAGGAACATACGGACTTCTTCATTGAGCCCATGCTGTGTTTCTAGTGGTGAACCAGGTGACTTGCAAGAGTTCAACCCAGGGGTTGGATTTGCTCACTCACACAAGCTCCTCACAGCATTTAGAATCCAAGGCGCCACACAGCGCAGCTCTTGCTCATTAACAGCTGGATGGGAAACTGCCTCTGGGTGGTCTGATCAAGGCTGCCCACCACAGAGAGAGAGACGATCTGAGATGGGTTTTATCACTGAACACGTCCTACTTAAATACTCATTAGTGTGTGTGTGTTTAAACATGACTCTGCTTCATTTGCCGGTTAGACGTCCTCCTTTCACCTGAACTCTGAAAAGGAAAATGTTATATTTTAGTCAATACATTTGATTTTAGAAACTTGATGGTAAAGGTATATTGAAAGTAACCACCAGACAGGCAAGCGCATTACAAGCAAGGAGAATAGACTATTTGAGCGTATTTAAATTATTAAAGCCTGTCAAGAGGGAAATGTAGGCCTACTCACTGCTTTGCTGTTGACATGAATGATTGGAGCACTCAGCTGATTATGTTTCTATTTACTATTTAGTCATTTAGCAGACGGTTGTATCCCAAGTCATCATACAGTGATTTCAGATACATGTCATTAAAGAGCAGGTAAGTGATTAAGCATCTAGCCACGACGCTAGTCCAACACCCGGGCCAGTATACTATCTAGCCCCTGCCTACTGTACAGGTCTACTGGTGGCAGGACATGAAGTCGAATTGATGGGTGTAGAATGTGTCTGTTACCTGATAATAGACACGAATAGCAACTTGCACTACTTGTCTATCATAGCCTGCTAAATCCAGTCCTATGTACGTTTGTAGGTCAACTCTGACAGTGCTGCATGAATTTCCTGCCCGAATATCCAGTTTGGGATAATAAATGATGTTGTTATGGGTAGAAAACAAACGCTATACT
Source organism: Merluccius polli (assembly GCA_030340625.1). Taxonomy (NCBI): domain Eukaryota; kingdom Metazoa; phylum Chordata; class Actinopteri; order Gadiformes; family Merlucciidae; genus Merluccius; species Merluccius polli. Next base: position 24,182 of record JAOPHQ010002741.1, on the reverse strand, counting down.
TGACCGCTGTGACGCTATACATTTAGCAGAAAACAAAAAGAAAACAATCCAAGTTTGACGGTAAAGGGGGCCAACTTTATCTATACAGGCACAGTTCATCCCCTCACTTTGACCATGAGAGCGTCAGTCACTACTTCCTCTGTAATACAGAACCTGACACTGGTAAAGCCTGTACTCTGACCTTTTAGACAGGCCGAGGGTAGATTATACACACACACACACACGTCTCACATTTCAATTGAAACCTCTTCTCATTTAATTTGTGGTATATTGCTTTCTATTCCCTAAGTAATTCAAGCCAAATTGTCTGGTGTAACAGACGCAATAAATGTTCACAGTACAAATACATTTATTTTTGGAGCTGTAAATGTTCATGCACATAGGCTGAGCAACCACTATTTTAGAATGACGTTAGCAATGTGCTTACATGTGAACTACTGGATCCTAAGAAATAAATTATCGGTGAAAACGCCATAGCACCACCCCCTATTGCGCTGGCCCCGCCCCCCACTCCAGAAGAGGGGGCGTCACCTCAGCTTCTGATCAATTCAAGGACATGTCTGCTGGCATGTCTGCAATGGCCGCAGCCCACTGCAGTGCTGCTTAATGAATGGACAGCAGTCCCCTGCTAAGGAGAGACTGATCAATGAACCCAGCACCTTGAATAAACTACATAGTCACAGCTCTGCATTCACAAATACATCGTATTTCCATCTTGGAAATCACAGCAAAAAGTGGTAGCATTTATTTTCACAGTGAGTATGATGGAATATGGAGATTATGATTTATTGAAGTGTGTAGGCTATAAGTATTATTATTATCCATGGTAGTAAATATTAAATTGAAGAAGAACAACATCAAGAAGAATATTCAACATAAAAATTACCATCACAAATGACTTTATTACCAATATGTTTGACACTATAAAGAAGACAAAGTGGATGCAAACAGTGAACATTTTACTATAAATAAAAAACAGATCAAACTAAAACTGAAAAATTAAAAATATTATGAAAAAAAAGAAGAAAAATATTAAAAAGGCAAAAAAAGGGCTTGCATAGGTTTACAATTAAATAGTCATTGGCAAGCCTAAAAGTATCAGTGAGAATACGCAAGGGTTACAAATTCAAAGGATTACAAATGGGTTCATTTCACAATGTGAGGCAAATAGCAAGTCATGAAGGGATACAAAAAACCTTGGTTAGTAGCTTGCTAGCCACAGGAAAGTGTTCTTGTCTTCGTTCCATAATCACTCAAATCCCATAACGTAAAAATATTACTTATCCTCAGAAATCTCAGTACCAACTACAATCATCATCGTACGTCTCCGTAGAAATGTACATACAAACTAAAGTGCTTCTCACTTTCTTTTTCATTCAAGTACAACTTTATATTCTTATACATTAAATTCCATTCTTTATTTACCAATATTTCACAGTGCCTTGTATTTGGCCATGAAGGCTAAAATGTATATATAGTATTGACAGAGCATCTCAGTATTTTACAATGCTTGGTATGCATTTAGAACTGTGCTTCAGTATCATCATGCTTGGCTTTCACAGTTTTCATATCCAACATCTCACATTGTCCTCTCCTTTTTTATATGATTTGAGTGAACACAACATAGAACATCACCAAAAAGACATTCAATGGGAAAACATACATATACATATTTATATATTAGTAGGTCTAGTGGAAGCTGAATGTTATACTGTATACACCAAGAGGAATGTCTTGCAGTTTTTAGACCAGAAGCCCTTTTGTCTTCTTCATCAAGGGGAAAACCAAAACCAGGTGATACTTTGTTGAATTTGATGTCATGGAATTGCAGGATTTTTACTTTAGCCTGATATCATGTCACGGGTGTTGGCAGGCTTAAACAACCATCTAAATCCAAACTAGCACCAGCATCTGCATTTAAATTGCCCCAAAGGACAATCAGAAGACACATTATATTTTGTTGCAGAAAAAGAAATATACTAGCTTGCCATTTGTATTGGCGTTGGTTCAATTGTTGTCGTCACAGCCTGCATTCAATACATGGTGTTGATACTTCCCTGCAGCTTTCTGCAGCCTCATCTGAAATCAAATGTAGGCCAATATTCTGGCAAATCGCATGAAGCATTCACAATGAAACAAGGTACTGACAAGTGTAACTGCGTAATACAAATGAAGTGCTGAAGACGGCAAGAGATGTTATGACTCAAAGCATAACACCAGACTAGAATGGCAAACATTACCACAGTGCTCGATGCTGTTAGAAGAACAGGCATGGTCACATAGCCCCCCCCCCCCCCCCCCCCCCCCACCGATGAGTGACCATTTTTGCAGTCCAGACGCACCACAACCCTCTACACTTTGGAGGCATCTCATAGAGACTTCTGGTCACATGACCACTGAACCACATTCAGTCCACATGGTGCTAAAAGTGCCCCCCCCCCCCCCCCCCCCCCCCCATCCCCCCCGGATGTAAACACAGGCCAAATGGTTTGTTAACATTGGAGCCGGGGAGCTTAATGTCGGTAAATGTCGTCTCTGCGCCAACTCAACGCTAGACATACCAGACAATTTCAACAAGAGTCAGAAGGACATGTTGACTAGATGGTTTATGGAGGTAGACAGTGATCACCAACCCAACCCAACATGAGGGTCAGAGATCACGGGTCTATATCTTTGTCACCTTCTGTATATGGATATGAAACATGAAACTGAAAAATACAGTATCATTCGTTACATAATGAAGATCAAAGGAAATCAAATGTGATCATTTTAGGAGCAGTAGAGGCCACTTAATATGTATTTTTTTTGGTTTGAAAATGCAGAAACCAATGGTAAAGAATGTCCAATATAAGGTGGTGATGATTGCTTTGGAAACATTTTTTTGGAAATGTTTAGATTTGAAAAAATAGATCTACATTTGGAATGATATATTAAAATGCATCCCTTTAAATAATCAACTTGAAAAGAAAACCTGTATTTATAGAGGTTAGTTCGGTTCTCAAGTTGTCTGAGGTATTCACCCATGCAACTATTTCAGTTGAATAAGACAGATGTCCAAAACAATGACAATGGACACAAACAATTGTGTAGCCATTGGCCTTAAACTAAATTGGTGTATCCCACAGGGCCTACCATGTTAGACAACTTATCGAGACCCTTACAAATCACACATTATGAAATGGTGTATTATATATGGCAACCCAAAGTGATCTGAATATAAAGATTTGGGGATGTTTTCCTATAATGTTCTTCAATTGCACAACCCCATAAGGCATTTCAAACTGCATGGCAATGGGGGACAACACAAAATACGAAAATATGTTTTTCTCAGTCCAATGGCGTCCACGGTGTGTCCTGATTTCTGTAAGAATCTGCTACATCGAAACCACGCGAGAGTTTAATTTCAGTTGATGATCTTTTTGCATTTAGAGGGGAGAGAGAGAGAGAGAGAGAGAGAGAGAGAGAGAGAGACGGGACATGTCCTGGGAGTAACGCCACTGTTCAAAAGACGACACAGGCAAAATAAAATTTAAAATTTAAAAACATGCGTCTCTGAAAGTTGTGCCTATGCTACGCACGTTTTTCGTGGCACGTGATTGTTTCCCTCTATTACATAACCGCGTGGACGTGCACAAGGGGCAGCCATCTGCACACTCCCAAACCCTGAATTCAGGGTGAAAAAAAAACAACCCTTACCCCTTCCCCCTTTCCAGCACCAGCTGGTACACCTATTAACGAGAGCCTATTACTTTTACATTATTCGAATATCAATTTAGAAGTGAACACACATAGGCTATAAGAGCGGTCGTTTCCAAGTGGGTTGAAATTGATATATACTACTGTCACAGAACGGACGGTGTTTATAGGCAGACGAGTGAAAAACCAAAAGTAATATAATTACCAAGCTCTTTACGCCGTATAGGCGCCCGTAGGAGCGCAACTTTGCAACGCTGCGCGTAATTACGCAGCGCAGCGCCACGCCGCTAGATGAAGTGGATCCATCCGTTCTCCCATTCGCGCGGCGGCGACATCTTGAGCCTCTGGCGGCGCACCCTGTAGTTATTCCCCACGTTGTTGTCCCAGTACTCCTGGCCGCCGACGCAATACTGAATGGCGAACTGCAGCGTGCCTCCGCCCTCGAGAAACGCCGGCGTGACGATCTTGAAGGAGAACCGGTCGGTGACCCCGTCGCTGGAGTCCGGCACGTAGTGCGCCAGGCTGTCCATGAAGGTGATCCAGTTGTTCAGGGAGTACCTGAGGTGGACGCTCTTCTCAAACGCCAGGTTTAACACACGCACGACCCCGCAGAGGCTGAACTCGTCCGCCTCAAACGTCTCCAGCAGGACTTTCACTTCTCGCACTTTCTGCTCAAAATCGGGCAGTCCGCCCGGGTTGGTGAACTGCAGCTCCATGCAGACCGGTTGGTCCAGTTGGGGACGCGGGGACAAGGGGGGTCCTCCTCGGTGACACTTGGCCAGTATGCGGTCCGGCACCTGCGGCAGGTCCGCGTCGTCGAAGTGCTTCACCGAGGTGAGCTCCAGGCCCAGGGAGTCCGCGAACCGGACCGTCTTCTGGCTCGTCGGGCTGCGGCTGCGGGCGATCTCCAGCTTGGCCCTCTCCGCGGGGGTCGGCAGGGACTTGCACCTGCGACGCAGGCTGGGACTCTGCGTGGGCTTGAGGAGGATCTCCCTCCCCCGCGGTCTCTCCTCCACCACCACGGGGGTTTCGACGGGCTCGCAAGTCCCGTTCACGTAGTCGAAATCCTCCCCATCCTCCAGCCGGGTCGGGTTGGCCGCCGCCAGGCCGCCGAAAAGCCCGGCGATGCAGCTGTAGTTCCTGGGGAGGCAGGTCTTCGGAGGCAGCATGGTGACCACGGCAGGCCGAGCGGACCCAGTGTCCATATAAAAAAGAAAGGGTCCCAGTCCCCCTCCTCTGTAGGTCCTACTGCGGAGAGCAGCAAACGGCGGCGGTCGTGATCAATGAAAAACCCGATGGGGGGGGGTCGGAAGAAGAAAATCGTCAGGTGTATGGGGGTCCTGTGCGCGGATAGGTGCGCACCGGCTTTTACGTCAGCGTCTGACAATTACGCAACGCTACGCCAATAGCAGCCAGGCTCCCATCCCATCAGCTGGAGTCCCGATATATTTAATTCGGGAATAAAATGTGCAAATTAACTCATTATTTTTTTTTTAGCATATTGTTGTCATGTGCAGGCAAATGAAGCGCGTTCGCCTTAAAAAAAAAAACACGTCGCTTGACGGCGGCCGTCTGAAGCATGTCTGCTGCTGCTGCTGCTGCTGCTGCGGGGCTACGTGCCAACCTGAACGTATGCGTCCGCTACGCTTAACTTCTGCTTTCAGAGGCGCAACTTCCGCATCACCTACCTTGAACAGCGACGCATTGTGAGTATTTGTTATGACATTTCACTCGACACGTTTACGACATCCGTTTTTTTTCATTTATAAATAAGCCTTCAAAATGTTCTAGTTCGCTTTACGTTGTATAATAGAATACAAAACAATACAACACAACAAATGCAGTAAAACACAATAGGCTACAACGTCAGCCTTCCGTCGTTTCATTTCTATTTTTATTATAGGGCCATATTCTAATGACGTCACCACATCCTCACGGCACGTTGCCGCGCCCCCTTTCCACTACGTCACGCGTCGTGCCAAACGCGGTCCCCGTGGGTTGCCATAGCGACGGCTACTACGCTCCTCCAAACTTTTTCATCGGTCCAACGAGATACGACCGGGACGCGTCTCTCCCCTTACATGAATATAACAGCACCTAGTCTACTTAGCTGGGTTTTGTTAATGTGGATGAGTTCACCTGGTTGTGGATGAGCCTGTGCGTCCATCCCAGAGTCGACCTGCTTCGTTTTGATCTGTTGAAGGAACAACCGGTGAATCCTTGTTGACAACGTAGACCTCCGCGGTATAACAGACGACGTAGACCTCCGCGGTATAACAGACGACGTAGACCTCCGCGGTATAAAAGACGATGTAGACCTCCGCGGTATAACAGACGATGTAGACCTCCGCGGTATAACAGACGACGTAGACCTCCGCGGTATAACAGACGACGTAGACCTCCGCGATATAACAGACGACGTAGACCTCCGCGATATAACAGACGACCTCTGCGATATAACACCTCGATTTAAGCCTCCGCGATATAACAGACGATGTAGACCTCCACGATATTACATTATTTCATAAACAGTGGGGACAGAGGAAACGTGAACGTGACTAATGTCTTTTTAAATGGACTTAGCCCAATACATGTAACCATGTGAACTAGGTGTGGGGTCTCCTCGCATCATGGAAACCTTGAAGGAGTTTGACCAGGACGTTGCGGAGGACTCGGAGGAGAAGAGTCCGGCAGAGGACGACATATGCTGGGACGACTTCTCTCTGGGAGGCCTGCCGACGGACAGGAGCTACGTGGAGGCCCTGGTGGAGATGAGTGCGGAGGACTCCCTGAAGGAGCAGGAGCCCTGTGATCTGTACTACTCCTCTGGTTGGGAAGAGGCTGTAAGTAACCTCACTCACTCCTTGACCTACTTTATATGTCTAGTGAGCCGTGCTTTGCAATAACAGTATGTGCTTCGGGGACAGGTCCAGGGTTGGGGCAGAGTCGCTGCACTGAGCTGCATGTTTCTACCACAGAGAAAGCGGAGGAAACCCAAGAACGACGAGCAGGATCCCCACTGTCTCCTGTGTGTTGACATGAGGCCCCCAGAGGCCCTCAACACGGACAGGCCCCCTGAGTTTGGTCCAGAGTCTCATGCGCATCCCCAGGACAGAGGCGTGAATAACGCCGAGACATCAGATCTCCCCACAGCGCTCCTCAGCCACACAGCATGGTCTTCTCCACTACAGGAGGCACCTCAGTGCCTCACCTTCAGTGCAAATCAGCACCACCTCCTACTCGGGGACAAGATGGCCGACAACACAAGGGTCCAAGATGTCCTCCAACCTTCGCCGCCTTCGCCGCCTCACCACCCGCATTCGAAACACCCAGCGCTGAAGAGCAGGAACTTTGACCTGGGGCTTCCCATCAACAGCTTCACAGTGTTGCCCCCTGTAAAAACACCCCAGTTGAAAGCCCAAAGAGTCAACCATCAGGTCTGCTTCAAGGAGAGCGCCGCGGGAGGCGGATCTGCCGCTGGAGGGAGCTGGGAGGTAGGTGGTGTGGTGCCACTGTCAGCCAGGGAGAGCAGAGGTGTAGAGAGAACGGAGGACACAGGAGGAGCAGACACGGTGACAAACACGGAGCCATCCAAGGACACATATAAACCGATTGTTCCTCGGACCGCCATGTACTGTCAATCTCAGGAAACCCGCCAATTGCTCAACGCTTTCACAGTGCCCGTCTTAAAGGGGTACGAGGTGCCTCTCGGCAACATAAGTGACACCATGCACCGGACAACCTTTTCCATAGGCAAGCATTGGAAGCAGGCTCTGCGGACTGGCAGTGAGTACAGCAGGCACGCAAGGTCCGCCCCCCCCCAGCTGCCCATTCTTTTAGGGACCAAGGTCCCAATAGTAGTGTCTGGCCAAAGACCACTTTAAATACTCTATTGCTGTGCACACACTCACCCCACTAAGTGCAAATAAAAGTAAGTAGAAAGAGTATCCATCTTTTCAATTGGGTAATACAGCCAAGTAACTGATTGTATTTATGTATAAATATTTGACCTAATGACAGTGCTGCAGCTTATTTATTCACATTTGTCCATTAGAGTAAATCAAATGTAAAAGCATGACAGGTGTGTCAGTGTAATCAGTTTTTTTGTGCTCAAATCAATAGATGGGATAGAATGGATAGATTTGTCTTTAATATAATTCCTAACTAATTCCATCAAATGTCTAATCTGAGTGGCCCAGCAACAATGGCTACCTGCTAAAAGCTAAAATCCTTCATGTGTGCTACAAGAAAGTATGGTTGTAATGTTGTACACATTGATGGTGCTTTGTTGGTCATAACTTCAACCGTCAGTCCTCTGGTTCGTTTATGAATATAAACATTGGAAACTCTGTTATTACATTGTGGGCATGTGATATCCTAGCAACAAATAATTCCGGATTATTGTTGTACAGATATCTTATTGCTGTATTAAAATTAAAAACATCCTGAAAGTGTCAGGTTTGTAATTGTAACTAACTTAAAAGTGTATCTTCAATGTGTGGTCAGATGATATATGTGGTGATATAATGCTATACTTTCTTAAAAGAGCACAGTAATACACTGTTCCCTTAGTTTATTGAGAGCATCAGCAGTACAGCTTGGACAAAGAAACCAACAATGCAGTCTGGAACTTTACATTTAAGCTAACATCAAAGGCTACCAATAAACAATCATTTGTATTGGAAGAAAATATAAATTCTTCATGCAATGAATTTAATGAGAAAGTAAAACGCTGTATTTAACACTGGGAACCATTTTGATTATTCAACATCTTCAAGCGTTTCTTTTTAGATCCACTAACATACATTAACCGATTAGAAACTGTATCCACAGTACAATAAATGATTTTAAGTAAGGACAAAATACTGCACATTTCTTGGGGTGCAATAAAATACAAAATAAAGCAAGTTAAGATTTGGGCACAATGCCACATACATTCTTTTGTTTTTTTAGGTGACATCCCCAATGACAAAGTATATTTTCGGAAAAAAAATAAATAAAAAAAATACTCTGATTAAGGCACAGAAATAAAATAAAGAAATACTCAAGGCTTGCTGTATATCTTACTGTTCCCTAGAACAAAGTCTGAAAAAGGTGTCCGTGCAAATGAGGTAACTGACAGACACAAAGTAACAAACAAGTTTTACAGTATCTTGCATCCAAAAAAATACAAATAAAATAAAAAATCAACACAGAAGGCATGCGTCCCATTGGTCAAAGTGGGAATTCAGTAATTAAAGATAGATACATTTGATGTAGTTGGCAAACACAACCACGTTTCTCTGACTGAAAAAAGAGCAGCTAAACTTTACTCTAATCCTCTGTTTCAGTACAGCACAACACCACCTAACACTCCAGCACAATATGCTGCTATTGTATACACCTACAGCCAGCTAATGAATAAGTTAAGTTCAACGACAGCCCTGTCCGGAAACTGTCTGAAAGGGGCTGTCTAGCTATGTATATAGAGGGGGACCCACGGACATATGGATCATTAGACAACAACAACGTACTTACATTATCATTACAATGCATCTTTACAATGCATCAACCAGAAGAACTGAGCTTAGCATTCAAACTATTTGTGCCATGTCTAAATAACGGATTATGGTTTCTGAGGCATCGCTTTATGGCTCTGGTGAACGCCTTGCACAAACTTGAAGATTTCATTAGGAAAACAAATTTAGGATGGTTTTCACAGTGATTATACCACAAGGTACAACATATCTGAAGGACACGCATATCTGAAAAAAACAACCATTAAGTTTTTTTAAAATGGCGACTTACTTTAATGCAAAATACTGCATTCAACTATAACTGTTAAACTGCTAATACGGACAAAAACAGCGTCAACTAGTGCTTTATACAAAATCAAAATATATATATATTGATATTGTAGAAGTAAACATGTTTTCTAGACAAGACTCGCATACAATGTTATCCTATGTGCAAATAAATATGTAAACGGGCAGGGAGTTGAAACATCATGCCCAGTGAGCTAATAAAGTGCAACCAAGCTATCTGGGTGTATGTCACGAAATACTCAAGGACATGACTCCCTTAAAGGAATGTTCACAGGCCAGACGCTCACAGCTCACCATGACACACCACTTGTAGTCCACTTGTAGCATCTATGTGGGTAGCAGCACAGAAAGGTCTTCAACTGTTGGGTTTGTCTGGGTGCCGTAAGAGAGCCCAAAGGCTCTCACGTCTGGGTTTCAACAGAACTGAAGTGAGACTCCATATTCCAGGCCAGGTCAGCTGACAGGAAATCGTCCATGACCGTTTGGGTTTCGTTGCTGGTCAGAAAGAGGTGCCCAAGGCCATCCACTTGGCTGGTGCTGGTCTGAGTCTCTGTGCTGCTCAGCAGCCTGGCCTGCTCAGTGTGAGGGACAGGGAGCTGGGGTGAAAGGCCTATAGGAGGAGGGGGGATGTCGGTCTGGGTTTCCGTGTCAGACGACTCTGTGCTCATGGAGAAGCTGGAGTGTCGCAGGATGCTGCTAAGCGGCATGCGGCTGCCGGCACTGAGCAGCAGGAAATTAAGGTCAGTTTGAGTGTGCGTATCAAACATTTCCAGCTCAAGGTCAGTAGCCTGACTCCGACTGTGCCCAGCACTTTGTTCCAGTTCATCCAGCAAGAGGAAGTCCGTCTGGGTCTGGGTGTCGAGGGACTCCAGCGGTGTGTCACTACCCAGTCCTCGGAGCTCACTCTCCTCCGTTTGTGTCTGGATGTGCACAGTATTAAGGAACTCTTCAAAGTCAAAGTCGATACCGGTGTGCTGGTCCTGAACAGGGTCCAGGCCTGACCCACAGTCTGCAGTGGAGTCGTCAAGCACCTGGTGGTCCGACATCGTGTCAGATAAGATATTCTCCAGGTCATGAAGGAGGGTCATGGTTTGGGTCTGATTGTCTGACATGCTATTGGAGTTGAGCTCGTCGGTCTGTACACCAAAACACATAGGGCCTGCCGACTTCACGTCCTCATAGAGACTGTCGACTCCAGCAGCTGTGGATTCCTCTAAGGCTAGAGAAGTCTGTGTGGAGACACTGAGAAGGTCACCAGCAAACAGGTCAGAACACATAACAGCCTGGTCTACCTGAACCCTGTCCCTAGACTGCAAAGCAGCACTTGGGCAGCTTGTCTGGGTCTGCCTGGATGTGGGGGCAGAAACAGACAGGCCAGAGCAGGGTATTTGGCTGAGGCAGAGACTGTCTGTTTGAGCGCCAATAGTGGATTTAGCTTTGGTGGTGGAGAACGTCTGAGTTTCCACACTGATAGGCAGAAGGACTTCGGTGCTCACACTTATGTCCGTCTGGGAACAAGAAGACACTGGTGACTCGCCAACAGCACACACTCCCATCCCTACACCAACTCCTGCCTCTAAAGGCATTCTAGATAGGCATGATATGTCCGTCTGAATGTTTGTAGATGTGCTTCTGCCATGAAGACCTCCGAGGCCGCTGGCTGGTTCCTCTGAGCACAAAGGCTCTAGACTAACCTGCACCCCAGTGCTGATGGGTCCAAGACTAGAACGGGAGGCAAGGAAGCTCTCCTTGAAGCCCAGGGCTTTGGAAGCCAGGTGTGGCACAACAGCCCCCATTGCTTGTGGCAGCAGTTGAAGAGTGCTAAGGGAGCCCTTGCTGTCCAATGTAAGCACAACAGACCTCAGAGCGCCACTTTCTGTGGAAGGTACTAGGACAGGAACGTGGGTCAGCTGCATCACAGGGACATTGACCAGTGCCATCTTGGGCTTAGGTAGGAGCATTTTGTTGTGGCTTCTCTGGAGGTACGAGGTCGGATTGGGCGTGTCTGGTGCATGACCAGTTGTGTCCACAGAAAGACAGCCCACTGATAACTCCTTATTGGCACTTAGATTTTGACATATTGGCTCGTTGGGCCTAACCTTAACAGAACTGCTTATCAGCTTCTCCATCTTGCGTTTCTTTACCGGGGGAATCCTGGAATGTAAGAGCAATAGAGAACATGGGGAATGAAAACAAGAGGATGAAAGAAAGTTAGCAAAGCCAAGAACATTTGTCATAAAAGCATGTTAAGATTAGACTTGTAGTTTGCATACCTGTGTTCTGTGGGGAGCTCATGTCCCGTTCTGTAGATATGAGACAACAACGCAGCCCTACTTGCATACGGGCATCCACATGTGCACCGGTAGGTTTTCCCACAATCCTCTATGTGTCTCCTCAGGTCCCACTCCGTACTGTAGCCATTGTTGCATTTGGAACATTTGTGCTTCTTCTCTGCGTGCATTTTCATAAAGTGCTGGAAAAAAGAAAAATCTACTGTGTGCTTCGGAAATGACAAATATTGGCATGAATAAATGTTTTTATTTAGCTATCATTGACTGACTGAATCAATCTAAGAAAACGAGCAAGAAAAGACAAGTAATGTTCTGTGTTTCAATACAAATTACAGGGAAGGCCTTACTTGTTTAACCAGTGAAAACTGGGAGAATGGCCTGTTAGGGCCTCTGGGACAACCCTCAATAGGACAACTGTAAAACTTCTGAGATGCAGTCAGGTCTTTCCTAATGGTAGGGTTGATAAGGCCATCCTGATGGGAAACATTAAACAGAAAGGTTTGCATTAGTCTCACATTTAAAATAAATACATTTGTTTTCTAGATCACCATAATATTATCATGCTGAATTTCCACAGGAGATTATTATTATTATTTATTTATTTATTTTTAACAGAAATAAAAGGACATCAATGTAGTCATTGTAGTGTTTTAGTTTAGTTTAAAATGTTTAAACAAGGATGTTGAAATAAAGGGTGCCAAATAATCATTCCAATAAATCACAAATAAATGTTGAAATAAATGCAGCAACATAAAATTAAGTCCTTTGGACACAATTATAAGGATGCGAGTCTGTAGCCCATCATTCCTGTGTGACGACCCTCTCCCCCTATTCTGCAGGTTTTCCAATGTTTGCCTTTCAGGTGCAGGGAGCCAGTGGGCAGAGCTCAGTGGCTGGTGCACCTTTACATGTTTGGCCTGCAGGCTTCTTGCTCTCTCTTCTCCCACAAGCAGGTTGGCTTTTGGTTTTGTGCCATATGGTTTGGTTCCTTCTGGTTTCGTACCTTATGGCTTTGGCCAATGTTTGGTTCTATATTGTGTTTAAACCATACAACATCCCCACAGCACACTTTCTACTCCGTACACTACACTCACCACTGATTATACAGATTTCATGTTATATTCTCGTTCTTAGATTATTTCTAATAACTATCTTACTTTCTCCTCTTATCATATGTCGAATCCCGTCTTTGTTATGATCACTGAGCCTGGTCGTAACACCTGTTAGAGGCGGGTTTTCAACCTCAAAAACATTAGTGGTAACCTCATAATATACATTACAATATGTAAACTTAAAATATGGTTAATTGTATTGTATTATGTTCCATCTATCCTAGATCTGACGATAGGCCTGTTCTAATATATTCATTACTGAATTAAACCTATTTTGGCCTATGGTCTCAATGTATTTGCGACAAAAAGAAAAACCTCAAACTATCCTCCCCAGATCATGAAATCATCAGAATCCAGCATAGCCTTTAAAACGTATGAATAGACAACCGACAAGGTCACATCACCCAAACCAGTACCAATGAAAAACTATTATTGGATTTCTTTCACATTGTTGTGTCCTGAACAATGCATTGCTCTGATGTGCCAATCAGGACAGTGTGTTTCCCAATGCTCTGTGTTCATTCCACTACAAGCAGTCATCCAGAGATTGCTGCACTAAAGCATTACACAGACGAATGAATAAAGCAATGAACAGGGGGCACAGAGCATGTGAGATGACATTTCTACAGGCCAACCAATTACATTTTGTTCATTGGTAATGTTTTCTGGAATTTAAAGGGACATAACACTTGTAATTTTAGCGGAACATGCTTTACTAAACATCCCCTCATTTAAGATGATTCCTATTCATCCTATTTCCCCCCCAATGATCAGGCTTCCCTTGGAGACCGGCATGAGTGGGAGTCTAACAGGTTCCAGCTAATAAAGGCGGTTTTCTCCTCTGTAATAGCTGATTGATGGCACTGTAGTTGCAAATAAGATTAGGATTAAGGCCTTTATTTGTATTCATTTTTATTTCCACAGGTAAATGATATACCTGGAACACCGATATTGGCCAATGTTACCTGCCTAGCAATAAATCGGTCAGTCCTAACCATTATCAGGCACCAACACATCCAATCATCATGCTCTGTTACATTACTTTGCATAGGGGTGGACACTCGCATTTGCTGCGTCACTGAAGTTTAAGCTGACAAACTTTTTAATGCAGAGTATGGAGCAGATGCAAACAAAAAGGTCTACTAACAGTGATACTCCTTTTAAGTGTTGTTTGGCTTTGTGGACTCACGATTTCCAAATGCAAATCCATAGTTTAGCCTAAATGTGCCCCCATGCCACAATATTATGTAATCTTTGGTGATGACAAAGCAGCGCCATATAAGTCACTGCCACAGTTGATGTCTATTCATCCTGCTATGGGACTTGAATGTCTGGCAAGAAATCTGGCAAGGACCCACTCACTCATTTACTCAATGTTTTGACAGTTGTAACTGTTATTTTGGGCAACTTTACCTTTCGCTTCACTTCGTCCATTGTAAAATGTAGATTAGTCAATTCAAGGTCATAATCAGGATCTGGGATGCTTACTGGTAGTGGACATATCTACTATTTCAAAGCACGTGTTGTAGGGAGTGTGGTGTCTAGAAAACAGTCATTCTCCAGGGTAGCATAATAGTAGTAGTTTAGTACCATGAAAGTATGACAATGTGACAGTGGACAACCACACAATATCTTCAAATCCAACTTTCTGGATGATAAAGTCTAAGTAACTGACTCAGCAACCTTAGTAGCATTATAAATATGATATATATAGCATCACTCCGTTCTGCTGACACTTGAAGTGGTTTAAACCACAACCACGTGTGTCAATCACACGCACCTTGCAAATAACCAACATTAATTCAGCAGGGCTTGGACCACACACAGCTCTCTCAAGACTTTACACTTTACACTACAACATGGCGGCAGGTAGCTACGGTCGGTGCGTTCGAAGTTGGACAGGTGCTAAGAATGCGCCACGAAAGTTGCCTTGTCAGCCTTCTTATAACTCAACAGAAGTACAAAAACTAAAACATAACCAGCGACTTATTTTTAGTTTTTGTGTAGGCTTGTGCATAACCCTACTTGTGTGCACTACAAAACACCGAGTTACGACCGGTAATGACACCTCACTCTGCTCTCCTGCGAATGGTAGTCAATATCTACTATACTCAACTTTTCTGAAAAATGGTAATGCCAGGGTTCCCACCACCAAACGGGACACTGGCCCATCCCGGACTCTTATCAGAAATATGTACCTTGTGGTGACGCTACTCCTGGCTGGCGATGTGGAGATAAACCCGGGGCCTTTGCCTCCTCTTGGTAGTGGATTGTCGGACAGCGCTGGTGGAATACCCGAGGTGAACTCTCCGACTGGAGGACATGGCTTGATACAACAACCGGACCAGGACACCCAAGCGCTAGCGACCGGGATGCTGGCGGGAGTCGCCGGTGCAGCAGAGTCTATGCTTCAGGTGGTAACCAGACGACGGCTAACCAGCAGCAACCCGGGGTTGGACATGGATCCATCGCTTCTGGCTGAAAACCCAAGGCAATCGGGTGACATCGGAGGTAACGCTGTACCTGTGGGGATCTCTCGGACCGGCTGGTGCCTGGGCCACGGCTCTGTACAACAACATGGCCAAAGCACTCAAGTGCTAGCGGGGATGCTGCAGGTTGCTTCGGAGGGGCGGCTAACCAGCAGTGAGCCGGGGTCACGGAGCAGTGGCGAGGGGGTGCATTCGCACCAATCGGTGGAGAGGGCACAGCGCACTGTCACTCCAGGTCAAACACATCCAATCAGGTCAGATCGTTTTGATGACAATGGCACCACATGTAGAACTGCACTCAGTAAGACTATTTTTAAAAAACGTAAATCCATAAAGCTGCATCATACTCTTAATCATGCCAAGATTATCTGGGACCCAAAATGTAAGCCCAGGGGACTGCTCGGTGGTCACATAAACATTCGAAGCATTATACCAAAAAGTGACCAAGTCCACCATTTGCTAAGTGACTCAAACTTGGATTTTTTATTTATCTCTGAAACATGGCTACACAGCAACTCCCCTATGGCTGGCTTAAATATACTCGGATACAACATTTTCAGACTGGACAGAACTGTGGGAAGGGGTGGAGGGGTAATGTTTTATGTGAAGGAACACCTTAAATGTGATCAGATAAAATGGGTTACTGTGCACAACCTGGAATGTATTGGATTGAAAGTAACCCTCTCTCCAGAAATGTCTTTTGTACTAGTGGGACTCTACAGGCCACCATCATCGTGCAGTGTTTTTTATGATGAACTACAGGACATACTGAAAGAATTCAATTCAAAGACTGAAATAATCTTACTTGGGGATTTTAATATAAACTGGTTTGACAAAGCAAAACGAAGGCCTCTAAAAACTCTTGCAGCAAAGTTTGATCTGTCTCAGATAATAACATGCTCTACTAGAATAACTAACACAACACAAACATGCATAGATTTGGTTTTTAGTAATAAATGTGATAGGATCCAGAAAACACACAGTCTTCTTACAGGTTTGTCAGACCACAACTTGATTTTGTTTTCAAGAAAGCTGTCTAAAAACAGACTGTTACGCCCGCCCACCCAAACGAATGGACATGTAAGAATACCTAAGAGTGAGACTGAGAACCTAAAACAAGCTTTAAATCAAATAAACTGGTGTGACCATTTGGTCAACAGTGATGCAAACAAAAAATGTGAAGAGTTTATGAAGGTGATCAAGGATACTATGGCGCAATTTATGAAAAAGGTTAAACAAAAAACTCACAAAAAAAAACACCTACCATGGCTTGATGAGAACATATGGACACTGATGAAACAGAGAGACCACGCTCTCAAGACATCTCTAAAAACAAAAACTGTACATGACAGACAGATATTTGTGTCACTGAGAAATAAGGTGGTGAAGGCTCTCAGAACTGCAAAAGCAACATTTTTTATAAATGTAATCAGTAATGCTAGGGGGAATGCCAAAGAGATCTGGACAAACATTAAAAAAATGACAAATAGCAGTAACACACACAGAGAAATTAAAGAACTGCTGATAAATAACACTGTAGTCCAGGACCCTAAGAATATTGCAACAGCATTAAATACATATTTTATTGATTCTGTAGTACAGCTTACACAGAGCACTGGTCCTAAAATTAGCCATATAAGTCAGATGCTCATCAGCACCACAACACCAGTTTTTAACATACACATGGTGTCTCAGGCACAGATCGACAAGATCATCTGTGGGCTTAAAAGCTCTAGAGCTAAAGATGCCTATGGAATGGACACTCTATTTATTAAAACCTATAAGCAATCCCTCCTTTTACCAATCACAACCATTGTTAATAACTCTATTGCCCAGCAGGTATTTCCAGACAGTTGGAAAAGTGCAGTAATTACTCCAATCCTCAAATCTGGTGACCCAACAATAACTAGTAATTACCGACCAATTAGTATACTTCCTGCCATATCTAAAATAACTGAGAAATTGGTAGCAGAACAACTCATTCAACACCTAAATAATAGTTCTATGCTTAACAGCATGCAGTTTGGGTTTAGAAAACACCACTCAACTGAGACGGCTGTCTGCTTTTTTGGGGAAAATGTTAAATCTAAACTTGATGCTGGCGGTGTTATAGGGGCTGTTTTCCTTGACCTTAGAAAAGCCTTTGATACAGTAAACCATCAGATACTGTTACATAAGCTCACTCACTTCAACTTTTCTGATGACTCATTGAAATGGATGGAGTCTTACCTAACATCACGGACACAGTGTGTTAGAGTGCAACATACTACATCAAACATTTGCTTAAACACACTTGGAGTACCACAAGGTTCTATATTAGGTCCACTGCTGTTCAGCTTGTATATCAACGATCTGTCAAGTTGTTGTCCTGCATCAGTAACCTGCCAGCTATATGCAGATGATGCAGTGCTATACATCCATGCAAAAGATAAACTTCTAGCTGCACAACAATTAACATCAGTCATGAACAATGTATGTATGTGGCTCCGAAACTCACACCTTCATCTTAATGTGTCAAAGACTGTCTGCATGTATTTTACAAAAAGAGGTACCACTGAACCTGATCCCAGCATCATGGTGCATGGCGGGAAACTGGACGTTGTTCAAGAATTCAAATACCTTGGTGTAATTATAGACTCAGAACTTGGTTTTAGGCAACATGTTAAAACAACTATAGGAAAAGTAAAATTTAATTTAGCTAACTTTAGATACATTAGGAATAACTTAACCCTTGAGTCAGCTACATTGTATTTTAACGCAATGATCATGTCACATATGTGTTACTGTTTAACTAGTTGGGCATCAGCTAATGTCACAACTTTAAAAGCCATCAAAACATTATACAAACAAGCATTGAAAACTCTAGACAGAAAGCCCAAAACATACCATCATTGTCATATACTGAAAAAACATAAACTATTGGACTGGGATAACTATGTTAAATACAATGATACAGTTTTAACCTACAAAATCTTCCATGGCTTGGCCCCTCCTCCTCTACAGGCATTTATCAAAAAAAGCACAAACAGGGTTACCAGAGCCAGTTCCAGGGGTGACTGCTCTGTACCATTTAGGAAGAGCGCCTTTGGTCAGGCAGTGTTCTCATACAGAGCTTCTCACACCTGGAACACAATTCCTAGCTCAATTAGAGAACTACCAACATTAAATTCCTTTAGTAGACACGTAAAATCATGGCTACTGGATAATCAAACCTGTCAACATAACTCTGCATAGTCTGTAGTTGTTCCTTATTTTTGTATTATTTATTCTAAAATGTATGCAATATTTTACACTTGTTTATCTTTTATAATCTGTGCAAAATGTGTTTTTATTTCTTTTTAAAGGACCATCAAACCTGTCAAGGGACAAAAGATGGAAATTAGCCTTATGGCTATAAGCTTATATATTCTGCATTTGTCTCAAATGTTATTAATATATGCTGTCCCTTTGTTAAATAAATAAACTTCAAACTTCAAACTTCATGACACCCCACCCCTGAAGAGAAAAGTACGAGCTAATTCAACAAAAAGGGGAGACTGAATCACTGGGACTCCCCACACTTTGAATTAGAAAAGGGCGAAAACATAAATAACCCGGACGCCTTCCTGAATGGGAATCAAACCCAGACAGGAAAAAAAACGACCAGGAATGTGGAAAAGCAGGAAGGAAACCGCGCAGCAGCAGCAGCAGTAACGTATTGCACAACGCAGTGTGTAGCTAACGTCTGGAAACCATGCAAACCCCCAACCATGGCGTCGCGTTAGCATATGAAGTTACTGATGACTTGCGTTACTGCGTTACAGCCATTATTACCTTGACCCGGTGGGACTTGACCAGGTGCATGTTCAACGCAGGTGTGTTGGGCAGTATTTTCCCGCAGCCCTCCACGGTGCAGAGGATGTTGGTCCTCACTTCTTTGGTCAGCTCCACGACGGACGGCGTCACGAGCTCCCGGGACCGGAGCGGGGACGTCGGGCTCGCGGCCGCCGCGGAGCCGCCGGCTTTGCGGTTCGCCTGGCCGGACGCGCAGGCGGCCATGTTTCCGTGTGGACTTGCCGCTAGCGTGCAGCGCGGAGAGCCGAGTCGCAGCTTGTAAGTGCGCCGGCCATTTCACCCCCACGACGCCGTAGTACCGACGCTGTCGCTACCCCCGTGGATAACACTCACTACCACGACCATGCTTTCTACGCATGCGCAGTACTCACCAACGAACGCATCAGTTAAGTAACGGTGGCGTGCGCTAAACAAGGCGGCGCCATAATAATTAAAAATAATCAATTTTTTTTTAAAGTGTATTTATATATATATATATATATATATATATATATATATATATATATATATATATGTATTTAGTTTATAAAAAGGAAAATAACAATATGCCAAAATGGGTGTTGCCGAGGTCAACGTCACATCCGCTATTATTTACAGCAGAATCACAACACTTGAGTTATAGTAAAGCGGTTATGTAATATTTTCCATAATTTCCAAACATGTGGATTATGAACATTTACAATTTACATTCAGACTTCGTTCTAGCCAAATGTTATACATTTGGAGTATCTGAAAAAAACAACTATGTTCTGTGTTGATTGCAAAGTCGTTGATGATTGTACTGATATGTAATGTAAACCACTGTCATGAGCTAGATTTCAGACATGTTACATTTATTAAAAATACAATTAAAAAAATGACAAGGCATTTAGCCAAATAGATTCGACAGGTTTATTACACATATTACACTCAAGAAACAACACATTAGAAATTGCACATTGTAAAAATGACAAACAAGAAAGCAGAGACAACTTTAGAAGTCACCCTAACAACCAGATGTTTGGAGAGTGGATATAAATACACTAAAACTAGGCCTAAATGCAAGACTGATCATTTGTGGTCTTAGTTTACTTTGTTGGATGGGGTGTTTGAGGGAGACGGCCAGGACCTTTGTCACTGATCACAAAATGATTCCTTCCTTTCTGCGTGATAGATGACAACAATGGTGTGACAGGGGTTGAAGCAATTCCTGTAATTACAAAGAAGAGGGGGAAAGGCAATTTATAATGCAGTGTACCGTATATTCAAAGATAATGCTTCCAATAACCTCCATGTAATACATTGTTGCCACCTAGTGGCAACAGGATGCTTTTCTGACCTGTCATTGCGCTGTCTCGGAGTGACTCCAGGATATTAGTGCTCGCAAATGTAACAACACATCTGAAAGGTTGTTCTCTTTCTGTCATGATCTTGTTGGTGTTGTCTTTTAACTTTGTCTCCAGCTGTGGATGGAAATCATAAAATAACAATCTTATTTTACCTTTAAAGTAACTTACTACAAAGGAAACGGGAACCTCTATATTATCCATTTTATTTTATCAAAAGCACACATTATTTAGTGACCTCTTATCTCATATTTTTGTGTAATACCTTGTAGGTGGCCGTTTGCAGTTCAGGTAACATGCCACCACCAAATGCCTCACAGGCCATCTGAAGTCGATTCTCTGACTGCTCTTCTTGTTCACACCCTATTTGTGGGTCTATAAAAGATTAATTCATGAAATAAACAATGTATTATAATACTGGACATTACCACATGCCTCAGTGTAACATAACACCATATTTGCCATGTAAAATAGTTAACCCTACATACTTGAGTTGATTTGTTTATTTTCCCCAAGAGGCTGCAGATGCTTGCTGGGAAAGACCTAAAATGAGACACAGCACCACTTAATGTTAAATTATAATATGCATTTGTCCTGGTTTAGGAAGTATGAATTGAGGAATTTGAATATTGAGGAAACATAAGAGACTGACATGATTCTGCCCAAGAGGGATGCTTAGAGTTGGCTTTACGGCAAGTTAAATGCAAGACTTCCAATAACTAGAATAGATACCTTTATCTATAACTGTACCTACATCTATGCAAAAAAAACAAAAAACCTTAACACACAACATTTTTGCATACCCTGAAAATGCCTAGCCAACCCTATTTAATAAAAATAAACTAAAGAATGTAAACCATCCAACCTGTCGAAATTGCTTCATCAGCAGATCCCTGATGCCAGTGAGTTTCCGTCCACTGAGGTTGGCATCCTTAATGGAGCTATATCTGGTAGCCAGAATCAAGGCCTGAATGGAAAAGCAGGTTTTGAGGTATACGTTGTCAAGACTTTGCCCACAAACTAATGAACTGTATTCAATAATATTGCTGCCATTTTTGTTAACATCAGGACTTACTTGGGATAACAGAGGCTTTTGTACTGAGGTCAAGTTGTTCACAAACACGTAGGGTGTCTGAAGATAACAAACAACATATGTAGGCTTCAGGTGGTTGGGCCGCGAGAAGCTGTCTCCCCAGGCAATTCTTATCCAGACCTCCTCGTCTGTATGCTTCTTGATTTTGACGGACACCTTAAAACACAAAATCAGCAGGATTGCAATTATATACGTTCAGCCAATAAATGGGATCCGCCATGTTGCTAATCTTGTGAGGGTTTGTCTTACATGTCTATTAAGCTCAGCAAGGTGAGCTTTAAATTGCTCCTTGAAGTGGGTCAGCTCTACTGAGCGAGCATCATCTGAAACAAAAGGGAAATATACAAGCATGGCGTGAATGATGACAATAGACAACAGTCTGTGTACATGTTTTCTCCCCGATCATATACCACTTGAACGAAACGTGGTAACTCAAGAGAGAAAAGGGTAATTGTTCGTCCCACCTTCTGGCTCAAGAAGCTGGTAGGCAGTCCATAGACGTCTGTTCGGGTTGTCAATGACATCTTTAAAATCAAAGACAGTTTTTGTTGTATTTCACTCTTCATCACCAATTCATAGATAGTTCATATAGAGTTTCATAGGAAAATGACTTACAAATCATCTCGAGCTCTGTGATGTGTTTTACTCCCAAGCCACTTTCCTGTAGAGAACACAGACATGATGCATGTGTGTTTAGGACAGAAATAACATCCATACAAGCGGTTTGCACATCATGACGCATCATACTTCAACGCCACTACAAACTGCCTAGATACTGGCTGCTGGCGCGACCTGTGATTAGGCTGACCCAACCCAAAAACACCGTTACGCTTAGGCCAATATTATATATGTGGAGGTTGAACTTGACTTGCATACGACCAGATAGTAAACTTCATAATGGTTTCCGCCATCTACGTTAAGATGTTTTCCCCACACAAAAACCGACAACACATACTTCACATAGGGCGAGCAGGCTTTCCGTCCACACCACTTTCCGCTGAGTGAAGTCCAACGACCGCCATTGCTCGGCGTCCAAACGGCCCCACCTGCTCAGCGACGTCTTCAGCATCTGTGTCGGTATCCTCCGTATGAGCTGTTGTAACATACGCCTTGTACGGTCCTCCATCTTTATCTCAGGTCCACTTCACACACCTTATTTTGAGAAGTTGTTGACGTACGGGCACAGGAGGACGGCGACGAAAATCCAAACTAGCGCCATCAGGCGAACGGACGAACCGACCAATCACATCGCTCCAGGAAATGCACGCGGGAAACCGCTGCGCCCCCTATCGTGTCGGAGGAGCAACTACTTTTTTTTTTTTTCCTTGTTTTTTTCTCCATTAATTAGCTAGAAAATAATGATTTTTATTTATTTATTTGATTTTCTAAAATACATAATCATCAAATATTCCAGCAATGTTAATTATCTCGGTGGATTGTTTTTGCACAGCTTTTGGTAGTATTGTACAAATGAGGCAGTTAAGACTCAACATACATAGCCTATACATTTGAGTTTGATTACTGACTGGTTTCACAAGGTATATGAAATTATTTTATTTGAAAAAAGCAGATGCCTTCAGCATCAAATCCAGCCCTATGTAGATTGCATATATTTGAGAGGTGGGCAATTAAAAAGTAGGCCTATAGCCATCATCTAATCAAATCCGGTTATTAAATATTATGTTCATGATATATAACGTTGAATTGTAAGCTGCCCACAAAGTTTTTTTTTTACAGTCATTTGAAATTAGTGAAATTATAGCAGGACCACCAATCACAGAGCTGCATAGCATTACCTACCGTTTCTACTGCAGTCAGCAATATTCTGATATACTGACAAAGGAGCGTCTTTCATTTAACCCTTCACCCAACACAAACTAAATAGGCAGGTTTGACAGGTTTATTTCCTCAGCATAATTTTGTTTCGATGTTGATTGTCAAATTATGAATTCATAAGTTAAAATTAGAATCTGTAGACATGGGATGTATCGTGTTCTGTATGAGACATGGGATGTATTCTGTTTCTGTGGCTCATTTCCAGCTGCTGACGGCGCATATCTGTCTGCAGACCAAAGGACAGAATACTGTCATTCTTTAACATCCAACGCGTTTTCTTTCAAAGACGCGCTTCGCCTAAAATTTGAATGCGGTAGTCGGCCTAAATAGCTGCAGTAGAAAAGTGACAGTGCAGGTTTAATGTAACCGACAGCAATGACTCTGATTAACTGATTTGGAGGCTGGCCATTTAGGGTGTTTTTTTTTTGTTTTTTTTTAAATAGGATCCATGTGTGAATATTTGTTTAATGTTTACTGACGGACTTCATCTGAATGGTGAAGTTGTATTTGTTTCCATAGGCCTACAGGTTACAACAAACGTGTTCCATCATTAGCACGATCAGTCGCGGTTCCATGTTTGTTCATAATTTGAACTACAGGCAAGATGCATGCATGACAGAAAGGGGGGGGGGGGGGGGGTCCAATGATATGCAAGCTTCATTCAGTTCGTATCAGTCGTCTACATCAACTTCACGAAGATCT
>JAOPHQ010002740.1:5000-24160 GCA_030340625.1 Merluccius polli | reverse complement strand
GTGAGTTTTGTGAACCGTTTCACCCCTAATAAATATTGTTTCTGGTGTCCATTTAGTTGCTATCAAGTGGCCTGAGGTGGTGCTCTTATTTTGTAAGTATTTTTTTTGCATCACAATCTTAATTGGTGATGTGCTAATATGAAAAAGCTTTAAAATTACACAAAATTTGCTTCATTTTTGTTTTCTTTTTTACATAAGAACACAATTCTACAGTGTTGTCTATTTTGTGGTCTCTGTGAACAGATGTTTAACGTTGTTAATCTAAGCCGAATTTTAGCACATTATTTTAGTCAGGATACACTACCATACACAGTTATGTGTAAAAAAAACAATACAATTAACATAATCATTGACACACTTTTTCACACTTTTTTTTTTTTTGGACACAAAAAACTTTTTTGTAGCGTCATTTTTTTTGGGCCGACCTAAGCCCCTACACTGGCAGTGAAAAAACAATCAATTTTTCACACAGCTTCGAATAAAAAATGTTTTACTGTTTTCGCTTACAATAGTATTTGCATTGTTTGACATAAATGTTAAAAAGTGAAGTTCTTTCTTGCCATGTTCTCTCGTAAAAAAAACAACTCAGGAATGTGATTGTGATATGTACGTACCTCAACACTACACATCTGGCTTGCTGATGAATCTATATACATTGTTGAAGGCTACGGTTACATCGTAGAAAGCTACCGTTACATCGTAGAAAGCTACCGTTACATTGTAGAAGGCTAACGTTACATCATAGAAAGCTACCATTACATTTTAGAAAGCTACCGTTACATCGTAGAAAGCTACCATTACATTGTAGAAAGCTACCGTTACATCGTAGAAAGCTACCGTTACATCGTAGAAAGCTACCGTTACATCATAGAAAGCTACCATTACATTGTAGAAAGGCTACCGTTACATCGTAGAAAGCTACCGTTACATTGTAGAAAGCTACCGTTACATCGTAGAAAGCTACTGTTACATTGTAGAAAGCTACCGTTACATTGTAGAAAGCTACCGTTACATCGCAGAAAGCTAGCGTTACATCGCAGAAAGCTACCGTTACATTGTAGAAAGCTACTGTTACATTGTAGAAAGCTACCGTACCTCGAAACGCTAAAAATGAAACTTTGTGATGGCATGACAATGAATGTATGAGTTTAAATCTGAAGTTTTTTTCGACGGCAAAATCTGTGTTTTGCTTTTGTTGATTTGAAGAATCAATCTGTTATAGTTTTTCTTTTTTTTAATGACAAGAATAGAGCCATAACATATCCTGAATAATGAATACTACAAGATAACCTGAATACTATAAAACATCCTGAATACAATAAAACATCTTGAATACTATAAAATATCCTGAATACCAGACCATGTTCTGAATACTAGCCGTGGCACCATTTCCACGACACCATTTCTCTACGGAACCAGTTTGGTGGCCATCGGGGGAAACCTTTATGTTGATACCCGTCAGTGTTTCCATCGGTGTGGTCCTCCCGGGAGAGGGGTGTGGTCCTCCCGGGGAGAGGGGGTGGTGTCGTGGTGATGCTGAGCGGTAAAGACGCACATGGTGGGCTGAGAGAGGCAGCTCCCCCCCCCAGCTATATGAACCAATCCTTCCTGCTGCCGGTTTATCATTAATGAAACCTGCGGATTACGTGTCACCCGGCTCCTTTCTACCTCAGTTTGTACTTTTATCTCTGAAAAGAACATGTGTGAACGCAAGACAAAAATGTGATCAAAGAAAAAGACCAAAATCCTTTTTTTTGGTGTACATCTAATTTCTAGCTTTAATGTTTTTGATAACGGCCACCAGCCGTATCTGTTTCCAAGCATGGCACTTAAAGGGGAAATGGCACTACATTTACGATTTGCAGTCCCATACTTTTCTTTCTATGAAGTACGATGCAGTAGACCTACTTAATCCCATTGCCATAGCCCAAGGTAAACAAAGGTCTGTTTGACCTCAATCTGTTTGGTCTCATAGATTTGCAGTTGAATAAAATGAGCAAGGATTGTGTTAATACCTGGAGTGACTTACTGAAGAGAAGGCTTTTGAAAATGGATAGCACTACTGCAATGTTGAATCCATTGTGTTTGTGCCCACTGAATACTGCCAATGTTATGAATACCACTTAGGTGTTAAGTACTGCAGGTTTGCAGCAAGACCTGTTATTTACATATAGAAAGTAAAGCTTTTCTCTGTATTTTGCTGCTTAATGTAAACATGCATGGTTGTTTTATTCTGTGATATAGATCACCTCACACAGGTTTGACCTTCTGATGTCATCTACGCCTACGGTACAGCAGGACAGTCCAGTGGTTAGCAGTACAGTCTAATGGTTAGGATAGTCTAGTGGTTAGCAGTATAGTCTAGTAGTTAGGATAGTCTAGTCACTAGACTATCCTAACTACTAGACTATCATGCTAACCACTAGACTATCCTAACCACTAGATTATCCTAACCACTATAGTCTAGTGGTTAGCATGATAGTCTAGTAGTTAGGATAGTCTAGTCACTAGACTATCCTAACTACTAGACTATCATGCTAACCACTAGACTATCCTAACCACTAGATTATCCTAACCACTATAGTCTAGTGGGTTAGCATGATAGTCTAGTGGTTAGGATAGTCTAGTGGTTAGGATAATCTAGTGGTTAGGATAGTCTAGTGGTTAGCATGATAGTCTAGTGGTTAGGATAGTCTAGTGGTTAGGACAGTCTAGTGGTTAGCAGGACAGTCTAGTGGTTAGGATAGTCTAGTGGTTAGGATAGTCTAGTAGTTAGGATAATCTAGTGGTTAGGATAGGCTAGTGGTTAGGATAGTCTAGTGGTTAGGATAGTCTAGTGGTTAGCAGGACAGTCTAGTGGTTAGGATAGTCTAGTGGTTAGCATGATAGTCTAGTGGTTAGGATAGTCTAGTGGTTAGGACAGTCTAGTGGTTAGCAGGACAGTCTAGTGGTTAGGATAGTCTAGAGGTTAGCCGGATAGTCTAGTGGTTAGGATAGTCTAGTGGTAAGGATAGTCTAGAGGTTAGCCGGATAGTCTAGTGGTTAGGATAGTCTAGTGGTTAGCAGGATAGTCTAGTGGTCAGCAGGATAGGTCTAGTGGTCAGCAGGATAGTCTAGTGGTCATCAGGATAGTCTAGTGGTTAGCAGGATAGTCTAGTGGGTAGCAGGAGAGTCTAGTGGTTAGCAGGATAGTCTAGTGCTTACCAGGATAGTCTAGTGGGTAGCAGGATAGTCCTAGTGGTTAACAGGATAGTCTAGTGGTCAGCAGGATAGTCTAGTGGTTAGCAGTATAGTCTAGTGGTCAGCAGGATAGTCTAGTGGGTAGCAGGATGGTCTAGTGGTTAGCAGGATAGTCCTAGTGGTTATAGCAGGATAGGTCTAGCGGTTAGGATAGTCTCAATGTTAGCAGATAGTCTAGTGGTTAGCAGGATAGTCTAGTGGTTAGCAGGATAGTCTAGTGGTTAGCAGGATAGTCTAGTGGTTAGCAGTATAGTCTAGTGGTCAGCAGGGTAGTCTAGTGGGTAGCAGGATGGTCTAGTGGTTAGCAGGATAGTCTAGTGGTCAGCAGGATAGTCTAGTGGTCATCAGGATAGTCTAGTGGTTAGCAGGATAGTCTAGTGGGTAGCAGGAGAGTCTAGTGGTTAGCAGGATAGTCTAGTGCTTACCAGGATAGTCTAGTGGATAGCAGGATAGTCTAGTGGTTAACAGGGATAGTCTAGTGGTCAGCAGGATAGTCTAGTGGTTAGCAGTATAGTCTAGTGGTCAGCAGGATAGTCTAGTGGGTAGCAGGATGGTCTAGTGGTTAGCAGGATAGTCTAGTGGTTATAGCAGGATAGTCTAGCGGTTAGGATAGTCTCATGTTAGCAGGATAGTCTAGTGGTTAGCAGGATAGTCAAGTGGTTAGCAGGATAGTCTAGTGGTTAGCAGTATAGTCTAGTGGTCAGCAGGGTAGTCTAGTGGGTAGCAGGGTGGTCTAGTGGTTAGCAGGATAGTCTAGTGGTTAGGATAGTCTAGCAGTTAGCAGGATAGTCTAGTAGTTAGCAGGATAGTCTAGTGGTTAGCAGGATAGTCTAGCGGTTAGGATAGTCTCATGTTAGCAGGATAGTCTAGTGGTTAGCAGGATTGTCTAGTGGTTAGCAGGATAGTCTAGTGGTTAGCAGGATAGTCTAGTGGTTAGCAGGATAGTCTAGTGGTTAGCAGGATAGTCTAGTGGGTAGCAGGAGAGTCTAGTGGTTAGCAGGATAGTCTAGTGCTTACCAGGATAGTCTAGTGGGTAGCAGGATAGTCTAGTGGTTAACAGGATAGTCTAGTGGTCAGCAGGATAGTCTAGTGGTTAGCAGTATAGTCTAGTGGTCAGCAGGATAGTCTAGTGGGTAGCAGGATGGTCTAGTGGTTAGCAGGATAGTCTAGTGGTTATAGCAGGATAGTCTAGCGGTTAGGATAGTCTCATGTTAGCAGGATAGTCTAGTGGTTAGCAGGATAGTCAAGTGGTTAGCAGGATAGTCTAGTGGTTAGCAGTATAGTCTAGTGGTCAGCAGGGTAGTCTAGTGGGTAGCAGGATGGTCTAGTGGTTAGCAGGATAGTCTAGTGGTTAGGATAGTCTAGCAGTTAGCAGGATAGTCTAGTAGTTAGCAGGATAGTCTAGTGGTTAGCAGGATAGTCTAGCGGTTAGGATAGTCTCATGTTAGCAGGATAGTCTAGTGGTTAGCAGGATTGTCTAGTGGTTAGCAGGATAGTCTAGTGGTTAGCAGGATAGTCTAGTGGTTAGCAGGATAGTCTCATGGCTAGCAGGATAGTCTCATGGCTAGCAGGATAGTCTAGTGGCTAGTAGGATAGTCTAGTGGTCAGTACGATGGTTTAATAGTTGGCAAGACAGTCTAGTGGTCAGCAGGACAGTAGTGGTTAGCAGGACAGTCTAGTGGTCAGCAGGACAGTAGTGGTTAGCAGGATAGTCTAGTGGTCACCAGGACAGTCTAGTGGTCACCAGGACAGTCTAGTGGTTAGCAGGACAGTAGTGGTTAGCAGGATAGTCTAGTGGTCACCAGGACAGTCTAGTGGTTAGCAGGACAGTCTAGTGGTCAGCAGGACAGTAGTGGTTAGCAGGATAGTCTAGTGGTCACCAGGACAGTCTAGTGGTTAGCAGGACAGTCTAGTGGTCAGCAGGACAGTAGTGGTTAGCAGGATAGTCTAGTGGTCACCAGGACAGTCTAGTGGTCAGTAGGATAGTCTGGTGGTCACCAGGACAGTCTAATGGTCAGCAGGACATTGGGTCCCATCCCTAATATCAGTCTACCTGTAGACGTCCAAACCCAATCTGCTCATTATTGACACTAAAGACTCTCTTTGGATGAAACTAAGTAGTAATGTAAACACATTGAATAACAGCAAGGACATTTGTTGCATAGCAGCTATTAGTAGTAGTCTAATTTGCTTTCCCTTTTAATTAATTTACATTTAAAGCTAAAGCCCTGCAACCCACCATGGAGTCCTCAGTTGAGGTGAAGGCTACCTGTGGAACTATTAACACAGATTACATGCTAGCTAGTTTAACAGAAGAGGCTGCCTGTGGAACTATTAACACAGATTGCTAGCTAGTTAAATTAGAAACAATTATTGTTGTACATTTTAATCAACTGCTGAACTCAAAACACATTGACACAAGTGATGTGTTGCAGCGGAGAGAGTAAAACTTTTGAGTTCAAACCGAGACTAAACCATTTAACTCTCATGTTCACCCCGTATGAGTTTATACTCATATATATACCATATGGCTCACAACTTGAACCCTCTGGGATGATCCTGTTTAGTCGATTGCCATCTCATTCTACATGTGATTCATGCTTGCTTTGGAAAGTGTAGTCAGTTGCTCAAGTGTCCCTTGAAACCAAGTTGAAAGACAGTTTTCATGAGTTTCAGAGGTTATTTCCTTCTGCATCACAAGTGTTCCAACTCTTCTACTGGTATTGTTCACTTTGCTTAAACTGGTCACAGCTTGGCTTTCATTTCGATTGTGCTCTGATGGACAGTCAACTATTAATATTCCTTGTCTATGGTACATATAAATGTATTGGCATGTCTTAGTATCTTGTTTTAAAACAGCTAATATTGATAACATCTGCACATGAAAAGGAACAATGTAAGAATACAGTGTTATTGTATTTTATTTTTCATTAGAAGTGGATTTCTAGCTGAAAACATAAATTCTTGGACGGCTCATGAGCTCATCTAAACATGTATGTTTAGATGATGCATGTAAGTGCAAAGGTCACTCACAGGCCAAAGGTCACTCACAAACTCAGTATTATTAGTATTATATAATTAATATTAGTGTCTCCACATGGTTTGAGGTCTGGTATCAACTGATTTTGTTACACATTTGGTTATTTTAGCATAACAATAAAAAGTGCAGTAGAGGCAGAGCCAGTATTTGGGGTAAAATGGACACATTTATAAAAGTAGGCCCTGCAGTGTATATACATGATTTATTGGAGATATGCTCATGTCATTCTGAATCTTACTCATTCTAAAAGGGAGATTGTTGGGCTTACAATGAAAAAAAGTCACTCGACTCGCTTTCAAACTCTACCGGTTTCTCCGTTTGTACATCTTTGTACAGAAACTGCCTTGGGTTTCGCACTCATGTAGTTTTAACTGTATTGGTTTTGTATAACTTAACATTCTTTATAACCATTTCTACCTCATTGCTACATAACCTACATGTAGTACTTATGTTGTCATTTTGAATGTCATTTGCTGAAGAAAATCTGAAAAAAATATTAAAACGTGCAGTAGAGGCAGAGCCAGGATGAAAAAGCTTTGAGTCTTTACATTGTAGAAAGTTGTAGAAAAAAGATAAGTCACCCGAAGCCAAGGGGAGAGGTGAAGAGAATCTGCACCTATATATATATATATATATATATATATATATATATATATATATATATATATATAGTGTTTACAAACACATTGTGTACATCTACTGTGGACTGTATAGGTCTTCTACAAGGTCTCAAATGCAAAATTCATTTCTTAAATCTGTATTAACTTGGTTAAGATCCTCTACTGGGGTGGAGCGCATGGTAACGTGTGTGTGTCGAAAACAGTTTGGAGGGGTTAACATATTAAGTTTCCTGTATAAGAAATTTGAATTTTTACTTTTTCATACATGTATAGGAATAAACTTGCACATATCTGTTCTTAATGTACATTTGCTACAGTATACATATTTGCACCACATGTTCATATGTGTGTATTTAATGCCATACTTACAACGTAAATGTATTTTCATCTATATCAAGCTACATAACAAGGTCATTGAAATACTGAATAAAGATGTTTTTCTTTAAAAAGGTGTATTCTTTGTTTCAGGCGTGCGTTCAACGATACGTCTCTTGAGGCGAGCTGCCACAGCTTCCATATTTAGTTATTAATCTAAAGGAAAGGCCCAAAAGATGTTGCTGGGATATCTGCTTTTTTAATGCTATGATAATTTATCCAATCCTGAGATAATCACATGGGTTCGTCTTTTCATCAATCAGTGCTTAATGTGACGTGGTTTTATATACCGCTTATTACTGCATACCGCATACCGCTTATTACTGCATCCCACCTCCATTTTACAGGGGCTGTTAAGTCTGACGGTACAGTGTGTGTGTGGGAAGCTGCACAATTAACATAAAAGGCTGAAGTCATAGAGCATTTGCCAGTGTCAGTAATTTGTTCTTTTTTTCTCCATTGTAAGCCGCATCACCACCAAGATGGACGCCAGGGTGTCTCTGTTTATAATGGTGCCCCCCCCCCCACAGAGGGATGAATATGGTGCAGATTACAGCTTGTACACCTTGAATACACTACTACATAAACTGTATTTATATCTACAAATACACCATGAATACACTAGATACTGTGTATTTATATCTGCAAAGGCACTGTGAATACACTAGATACTGTGTAGTTATATCTACAATACACCCTGAATACACTACTACAGATACTGTGTATTTATATCTACAATACACCCTGAATACACTACTACAGATACTGTGTATTTATATCTACAATACACCCTGAATACACTACTACAGATACTGTGTATTTATATCTACAATACACCCCGAATACACTACTACAGATACTGTGTATTTATATCTACAATACACCCCGAATACACTACTACAGATACTGTGTATTTATATCTTCAATTCACCCTGAACACACTAGATACTGTATATGTATATCTACAAATACACCCTGAATACAGCACATGTTTCTGTTAAGTTAGAAGCAGATCACTTGGATGCCCTGGTGAGCTGAATCCATGGTTGTAATATCCTAATACACACATATATATATATATATATATATATATATATATATATATATATATATATATATATATATATATATATATATTTACTATATTCTATATACAATATACAATATGCTATATATATTTACTATATTCTATATACAATACACTATATATATTTATTATATTCTACCTTCAAGTTCTTCAAGAAGCTAGAGATTAACCGTCTCTTCTCCCATCACATATTTTTTTTTCTTTCTCAAGATTTGCTTATTTTGTTCATTTGACCAGAAAAGTATGTACAAAAAAATCCAAATAAATACCCGGCTGATAAGCAAAGAAACGGAATAGGCTAGAAGTTGAGTCAAACAAATTACACTCTGGTTATTAGTGGCTGTTTGTAAATATTAAAGCTGCACTTGTCCCGGCGCTCGGCGCTTCATTTGCATTCTGATGAGACTGGAGTGGCCGCGACGACCTCAGAGGTTATCTACGGTACCGCAGCGCTCGGCCGGCCAATCAGACGCCACCGCCGCGCCGTGGCTCAAGAGGATGAGCCGCGGACCTCTCTCAAATCACTTCCTCCGTAACAATTAAAATATGCAAAGTGATAATTTTCCTTAAGTAGCCTTAAATGTGCAATCTATTTAAATGTGAGGGGAAATGGCCTAAAGCGTGGTTGTGTGTAGGCCTCCGTGTGTGAAGAGAGGGGGATACATTATGCAAATAGTAGACTCTTGAAAGACTCATTTCTCCGTAATAACCATAGGCCTACTGTTTCGTTTCATTTCCCGTCTCTTATTAAAAGTGACAGTTCTTCTGATGGCTATATCTGACGCAGGCCGGGCGGCCGCTGACTGCTAACTAAATGCTAAAGCCTCGGTGTTTTAGATGATGGTTACATTCACAAAGTAATTATGCATTGGGGACTCCAGAAATAAGGTTTAATTACGCAGTAATCGCTTGTGATGGACACCGGGAAGCGTGAGCACCACCAGACTGCAATCCATCAACGCCAGAACCTCCACTTTTAATTCCTCCTCATCTGCATCCTAACCTCCGCGCCGAGTCACACAGACGCTGCTCAACGCTAATGGGCCTGTCTGTCCACTCAACATGGCGGCTTAAGCCATTTCAACTTTCCCTTTTTGTGTGTCTCTGTCTCCATTTTTTCTCTTACACACACAAAGTCTCGCACGCTTCACCCCCCCACCCCTCCCCTCTCTCTCACTCCCCCCTCTCCCTCCCATAAACACCAGCCCCTAGGAAGGCTGTGAGTGGTGGTCAATGCTGGACTAATTGGGAGCAACATGTAAAGTTTTATCTCTTCAGTGCCCTCCCCTCCTCCACTCTCTTTGCCCCTTTACTTTCTGTGTGTGTGTGTGTGTGTGTGTGTGTGTGTGTGTGTGTGTGTGTGTGTGTGTGTGTGTGTGTGTGTGTGTGTGTGTGTGTTTAACTCTGTGTTTCAGTCCGGCTATATTTTGAGCAGGAGAGAAAGAGAGAGAAAGAGAGTGATATATATATATATATATATATATATATATATATATATATATATATATAGGCCTATATATATATATATATATATATATATATATATATATATATATATATATATATATATATATATATATATATATATATATATATATGTATAGGCCTATATATATATATATATATAGAGAGAGAGAGAGAGAGAGAGAGAGAGAGAGAGAGAGAGAGAGAGAGAGAGACAGACAGAGAGACAGACAGACAGACAGACAGAGAGACTTGTCCACATGAAGTACTGTGTGGTTTGGCCCTAAAGTCATTGTTAATCTCCATCCTACAGGGGATGGAAGGAAATAATGTTTTTAATAATTGAAACGTGGTATTAGCGCTGCTGCCACATTCGCTCCTGTACAGCTAGGAGTTTGATTAGCATCGCTAACACTGTGGTCCATCTCTCCCATAGACACTCTATTCATTAGAATTAGCTTCCAGGGCGCGCAGCAGTTAAATCCTTACGTTCAAAAAGGTACAGTTTAGAACCACAAGCTTTTAAATACATAACGGCTCTCCGAGACGAAGCTTTAAAACCCAATGGAGCGGCTCTGGAAACCTGATGAAAAGGCTTTATTACTTTATTTCTTTATTGAGGAACTGCAACACTCACTAGTTCTTATTGTTTATTAGTTTTGATATCGTAACACGATGGACAGGTAGGCCTACAGCTTTGTCAAAGTTATTTTGAGGTCAAAACTCGTTACTCTATCCAGTATACAATGTGAAGCCATTAGCGCAACATTTAATATTGTATTCAGCCAAATGTGAAGTCATAGAGAGGCTTGTCATTTATTTCTGTGTTTATTTGTGTTTGTATTTATTGCATGCTTATTTCAAAAGGAGATTCATAAGGAGTTACATATTACATAAATAAATCCATGCAGGATTTCATGAACGCCACTAAAAGGGAAATCAGGTGTTGCTGCCTTGAGCCGCGCAAACAGCACCAATTAGCAGCAGAGAGCGGCCAAAAACATTCACCACTCCTCCATCTGTCACAAGGAGGGGGAGGCTGTCTTGCCAGGGGTTGGGGGTCAGGGGTCGGGGGTCAGGGCTCCTCAGTCGGCAATGTGACGACGAATCTGGCTGGACTCACCTGTAGTTTATCAGCCATGATGGAATCCGTCTGCAGAGAAAGAGAAAGAATCTCTCTGTCGATAACAAGCAGCTCGCCTGTTTGTCCTCAGGTCATATATATATATATATGTATATATATATATATATATATATATATATATATATATATGATGTGTTCCTGATTGTATTGTACTTGGACATTTCTCCGCCTCGTTACACGTTATATGAATGGCTGCTCTCTTTGTGAAATGAATATAAGACCAAAACACACAATAATAGAGTTATGGTTTTGGGTTCGATTGCCTCGCTGCATCCTAGAGCAAGATGTCTTACCCCTCACTTGCTCTTTAATTACATCTGAAAATGTTTTGGATAAAAACATCTCCAAGCTAACAAAATACAACTCCGAAGTAGTGTCCTAATACAATCTACAATCTCTAATGGCCCACTGCAAATGTATTTAGTGGATAGATAGCAATAGTCTTTCTTTTTAAATGTTGTGTTTAGTTTTTCAAATTTTGTGCACATTTTTCTTAAATAGCACTTTATTATTTTTGAGGATAATAAAGTCATAATTTAATTAAACTCCTTAAATTAAATCATAACACCACAAGTGGCCCAAAAGTCTAACTGAGTTTGCCTTCTCATTAATATTTTAATTACCATAATGAAATCCCTAATTGATTCAAAATACTTGCTGCTGCCGCTGTTCTAGATTCAGAGGTCCTCATTAATAGAGAAATGTGGACAGAAGACCCCCCCCCCCCCCCCCCTTATGGGACTTCTTGTCTTCTTCAGTATCTGAGTCTTAACCCTCGGCTGGGAACAAGAGGACCTAATGGGGAGCAGAGACAGGAGGAGTCCGTCCAATAAGCTAACAGACTCAGCTGAGCATTAGCAACACAGAACGTCACTCCCCCCCACACAACGTCACTCCCCCCCACACAACGTCACTCCCCCCCCCCCACACAACGTCACTCCCCCCACACACAACGTCACTCCCCCCCACACAACGTCACTCCCCCCCACACAACGTCATTCCCCCCCACACAACGTCATTCCCCCCCCCACACAACGTCACTCCCCCCCCACACAACGTCACTCCCCCCACACACAACGTCACTCCCCCCCACACACAACGTCACTCCCCCCCCACACAACGTCACTCCCCCCCCCACACAACGTCACTCCCCCCCCCACACAACGTCACTCCCCCCCCACACAACGTCACTCCCCCCCACACAACGTCACTCCCCCCCCACACAACGTCACTCCCCCCCCCACACAACGTCACCCCCCCCCACACACACACACACACACACACAACGTCACTCCCCTCCACACACTTCACCCCCCCCCCCCACACACACACACACACAACGCCACTCCTCCCCCCACATGTCACCCCCCCCCAACTGTGTGCAAAAGTTTCATTATTATCACTAATATTATGATTATTATGATTAATATTGTTATTATTGTGATGATGATGATGATGATGATGATGATGTATATATATATATATATATATATATATATATATATATATATATATATATATATATATATATACATATATATATATATATATTTATATATCTTTGTAGAGCAATCATAATTATCATTTTGAAGAAATATTACAGAAAATATATATTGAAGCAGGGTCGGGGGTCATGTAGAAAGTGGGTGTCGCTAAAGACGAAGGTCAAATCCAATATGTGATGACATAAGCAATCTGTAAGCAGTTATTGCACCTGGACTTGAGGTGCGGAGAAACATTTTGAAATCACAAAGAAATAAAAAATCTAACATTGCATCCAGCAGCACAGCGTCAGGAATGAGTGATGCTCTTCTCTCTCCGCGTTTCACCTTATTCTCTCTCTCCCCCATCCACCTTCCCCCAGCCCCACTCCACCCCCGTCCACAACACACTGTGTGTGTGTGTGTGTGTGTGTGTGTGTGTGTGTGTGTTGTGTGTGTGTGTGTGTGTGTGTGTGTGTGTGTGTGTGTGTGTGTGTGTGTGTGTGTGTGTGTGTGTGTGTATGTGTGTGTGTCATATCTGGGTATAATGACATGAATTACAAAAGCCCTCCTTTATGTTCAGTCAATCGGGGATGTGATGCACAAACTGCTGCCTGGAAACAGTCGACATGTCATTCACTCTGAGTCATCAGGTGATCAGGTGTCTGTACCTCATCATGTCTGTACCTCATCATGTGTGTACTTCACTGTGTCTGTACTGCATCATGTCTGTACCTCACTATGTATCTACCTTATCATGTCTATACTTCATCATGCCTGTACTTCATCATGTCTGTACTTCATTGTGTCTGTACCTCATCATGTCTGTACTTCACTGTGTCTGTACCTCATCATGTCTGTACCTCATGTCTGTACCTCATCATGTCTGTACTTCATCATGTCTGTACCTCATCATGTCTGCACTTCATCATGTCTGTACCTCATCATGTCTGTACCTCATTATGTCTGCACTTTATCATGTCTGTACCTCATCATGTCTGTACCTCATTATGTCTGCACTTCATCATGTCTGTACCTCATCATGTCCGGTCGGGGTGCCACTGAAGACAGCACATAAACACTCACAGAAGCTGGAAACCGTGACACACACTCACACACACACACACACACACTCTGTGGGAGATGGGCTGAGACCCATTCCACCAGAGAGTGGTGTATTGGGAGCGCTGATATTTCTACGTAGAGCACGGTTGGTGTAAATCACGTTTCTATTGATTAAAGTCGTTCCCACGCCTGCCGGCTGAATTGTCCACAGAATAAAGAGCAGCTTTATGTTTGGTCTGTCAAGATGTTGGGCCGTTCTGTGAAGGCCAGAGGAGTGTATAGCAGCACAGTAACTCTTCTGTCTGAACCAGTAACAATACTTTCTTTTCTTTCTGGGAAACCTGATGGAAAATAAAATCCTTTATTTGGTCACAAGAGATTTTTTCCCTTATAGTTTCCATGAATGGACCCTTGCCAGATATTCATATTCATTTGAAAGAAAGGTCTATTTTTCTTGTTACACATAATAATCATGTTTTTTATCTAAGTGATCCTAAACAATAATGAAACCCAATAAAGCATTGCTTATTTGAAATGAGGTGCTTTGTAATTATTAACTAGTTGTTACGCCTTTTCAATCTACGTAACAAGCAATTAACACCCTGTTATTATTGAATTGACATCTGGAGACCCTGGTCCTGCTACCTCAACTGGTGAGAGAAAGGCATTAACGTTGCCAGGGTTAGGGGTTCGATTCCCACTGGCACCCCCATGCAAAAATATAAATATGGATAAAAGTGTCCACCAAATGGTGTATATTATATTATATATTATTATGTACTATACATATTATGAAATATTATATTTTATGTATTATTTTATATTATATTATATATATTATGATATATTATATTATACATATATTCTATATTATGTTATACATATTATTATATATTATATTATATGTATTTTAGAGGTTACCCCCTTGACATGTAATATAATGGAATAGCAAGGATCCATTTGAATGAGTTTGAACTGCTTGGATACAAATATAACTGTTGCATTAGCACTCTAACTGTGTGTGTGTGTGTGTGTGTGTGTGTGTGTGTGTGTGTGTGTGTGTGTGTGTGTGTGTGTGTGTGTGTGTGTGTGTGTGTGTGTGTGTGTGTGTGTGTGTGTGTGTGCGTGTGTGTGTGTGTGTTTTGGTATGCGTGATCGTGATGAGGACTTGAAAGAGCTGGGTTAACGTGGGAGTGGGAGACGGCCTGTAGACCCTGGAGACCCTCATCTCTCAGACATCAGAGGGCTCAGGGACTCTGGTGGTGCTGACTGTCAAATGAAGCTCACTTCTGTTCAACTGAAGATGAGACAGAAGCAAGGAGAAGGAGTGAGGCAGCTTCTTTCTCTCTCTCTCTCTCTCTCTCTCTCTCTCTCTCTCTCTCTCTCTCTCTCTCTCTCTCTCTCTCTCTCTCTCTTTTGTGAGGTGAAGCCTATTTTAGATTCATTTGATTTGTACTTTTACATGGAATAACAAAGGGAGAGACATTAGAGTTAGGCGATGGCCAATTTCAAAAGGGCTCTGGTTGTGCAACTGTTATATACCTATAACTGTTATATATACATATATACAAATGTTATATAAATATATAACTGTTATATATAATACATATACACATGTTATATATACATATAACTGTATATGCTATCAACATCTTCATGGATGAATTAGTGAATTAAAACAGGGACGTTTTTTTGTACGTAATGCTTAATTTGGCAAACTTTATTATCCATATTGTTTCAGTAGTAAATGTTGTAAAACAAAGCATGACAAGGTGGAGATCAAGGTGGGGGGGATTGTGGAAACATGGCATTTAAATCCATTCATCTATAAATCTAGCCCTTCTCATTTGTAATGCTAATGGTAAAACTGTTGATTTCCACACAAACCTTCTCTGACTGCACTACACAATCATGGAGTCAAGATGGTTTTGAAAGTGTTTGTGTTGTTGCGTCAACGTACACATCTCACTAGAGTAACACATCTCACTAGAAGTTACACATCTCACTAGAGTAACACATCTCACTAGAGTAACATATCTCACTAGAAGTTACACATCTCACTAGAGTAACATCTCACCAGAAGTTGCACATCCTGCTAGAGTAACACATCTCACTATAGTAACTCATCACTAGAAGTTACACATCTCACTAGAAGTACACATCGTACTAGAAGTTACACATCTCATTAGCAGTACACATCTCATTAGAAGTACACATCTCACTAAAAGTACACATCTCTTTAGAAGTACACATCACACTACACATCGCATTAGAAGTACAAATCTCACTAAAAGTACACATCTCATTAGAACACATCTTTTTAGAAGTACACTTCTCTTTAGAAGTACTTAGAACCCTTGCTGAACAGATTCTCTGTCTCTGTTCTGAGGAACTGGGAGTTCATTATCATTCTCAGGTCATCGCCGAGTGAAGGGAACACAGTTGAGTTAGCGAGAACCAACCAAGAGGGCAAAACCGAAACTGAAACAGAGATATTTATGTCTCCCAGTCCGGAAAACATCCGTCTTCAGCTTTTGTTACTCCTGCATTTTTTCCTGACCGTTTTCTCTGATAGATGAAATACAGTAATAGTATATATCTCATCCTCCTGCCTCCCACCAGGCGGGGCCCCTCCCTCCCTGGGCTCGTTGAGCATCACACTCTGCCCTTGTGCTGGACATCAAATGACCAGCACACCCCCCAAGGACCTCTGAAGTTTCTTCATTTTCAGCAGCCGTCCTCCTCTCCCTGGTCAGCAGCCAGCCAGACGGACGGGAGGGGGGAGAGAGGGGGAGAGAGGACATCTGCCCGTCTGTGGATAAGGGACGGGCAGGTTCACAATCTGTCTGTCAGCCTCTCTCTCTCTCTCTCCCTTCCCCCCCTCAGAGTGGACCCCATCGTGTCCCCTCCCCCGCCTCTCCCTCCCTCCCTTCTTGTTATTCTGGGGGAGGCACCGGGGGTCTGAGGCTGAGGTGTGATGTTCTGATTTGGGAAGAATCCAGATAAAATCAGGACAAAAAAAGGGGATTTTAATAATATTATGTAATGATAATGCCAATATAATATTACAAAATATGACATTATGGGGTTTTGTTTGGCAAAAGATAATGCTGAAGATGACAAAACTAAATATTATACCATACCAATTCTGTGCCTGAATCAGCACTAATCCAGAAATGATTATATGTAACAAACATTGGTTTACTATTATTATTATTATTATTATTATTATTATTATTATTGGGTAGCTATAATGAATCATTGTTGGCTTTTTTTAACGATTATCTTAATTACATGCAGATTTCTCTGACCCTTCCTGTGTAAGAAAGACAAGGCGATCGATGGAGATATATTTGCATAAAAATCAATTTCCCCGTAACTGAGGGATCAGGTGTGAGCCCCCGGGATGAAGATACCTTTGGCCTCGCTGGCTTTTGCCTAACCTGAAAACTAATTTGTTTGCTTCCTAAACTTAATACTGGTAAACCCCCTCCTTAGTGATTTATACATGGGGTCGCTGTGTAGATATGTACACTGACAACCCACTGCTTGAATATCACTTCTATTATTTAAAAGAACACATGCATTACAAAAAACAACTGTTACGAATAATACAACTCTTAACCACCACCACCACCCCAACCACCAAACTATTGTTAGGAATAATACAACTCTTAACAATATCTGATTTATTTAGGCTCTTGTTTCTCCTTGGGTGTCCGGTCACACTGAATACGGAGCAGAACAATAGCATGAGACGCGGGTGAGAGAGAGAGAGAGGGAGAGAGAGAGAGAGCGAGAGAGAGAGGGAGAGAGAGAGAGAGAGAGAGAGAGAGAGAGAGAGAGAGAGAGAGGGGGGGGGGGGGGGGGGGTCGAGTACTGTAAGCGATCCTACTGGTCGGTTGGTACCGCTGGCCAACTCACCCTGCCACCAACCCCTCACCCCCAACAGCCTCCATATGAGAGCAGAGCCCAACATGTTGGTGGTGGCGACCCCTTCCCCCTCCTCCACCCCCCTCCTCCACCCCCCCTCCCCCCCCCTTCTCCTCCTCCTCCTCCTCCTGGACCAGGAGGAGGTGAAGGAGAGAGAGTATCACCCTCTCCTTGTCAGCTGCAAGGGTAATTACTACTGGCTGAAATTACTCAACATTTGTTTATTAGCTCCCAGGAGCCCACTGTAAATAGATTGTCTGTTAGAGTCGGATCACATTAAAACCCAGAGAGGCTTGCCTCCTGTGTTGTTTCTGTGTTGCTTTAAAGCCTGCTGCTCACTTATTGTCCCGCTACGAAGCAAGGAGCCATGTTAAATGTGATTGTTTTCCATTAGCTACATCCTGTCTAATACCTCAACTTGTGCGTCGCAATTACTGAATTCTGCCAAGCAACATAACCTTCATTAGCTCTGCAGACTCCTGCAGCTCTTTGGCCCTGCTG
This sequence comes from Merluccius polli, assembly GCA_030340625.1. Taxonomy (NCBI): domain Eukaryota; kingdom Metazoa; phylum Chordata; class Actinopteri; order Gadiformes; family Merlucciidae; genus Merluccius; species Merluccius polli. Next base: position 6,210 of record JAOPHQ010002740.1, on the reverse strand, counting down.
CCTTTTTTTTTTTTTTTTACATTTTTCATTTTTTTAGTTTATTTTTTTATTCATGAGCTTGGAGCGTTTTAATTCAATATTGATTTGTGCGTAGACACTCACTCTGCGTTGTGTTCCCAATGCAGTGCCTCATGCAGTGATTGGAAAAGATTGTGTGGGCACCGGTCTGTCCTTGTATACATAGTGTAGGATAGTTCCTGTCATAGATGACATTCTGGAAACACTTGACCTACTAAAATGAATTCTTGGCCAGAGCCCAGCGACAGAGAGAGCGGTTCATTCGCCCAGAAAATGTGAGCAGATCTAAAAAAAGAAGAAGAAGAAGAAGAAAAAGGCGAGACATGCAATACTTCTGTCAGAGAGAGAAGGAGAAAATAGAGTACATTAATACTGGAACATATGAGGGGAAAATTATAAGCAGACAAGAATCCTTCCATAGCATGTGAAACATTGCTTTGAATACGTCACCTCTAGACCGGTCAACACACTGGTGATAATGTGGAGAAACACACTGGTGATAATGTAGACGGACACACTGGTGATAATGTAGAGGGACACACTGGTGATAATGTAGAGAAACACACTGGTGATAATGTGGAGAAACACACTGGTGATAATGTAGAGGGACACACTGGTGATAATGTAGAGGGACACACTGGTGATAATGTAGAGAAACACACTGGTGGTAATGTAGAGAAACACACTGGTGATAATGTGGAGAAACACACTGGTGATAATGTAGAGGGACACACTGGTGATAATGTAGAGAAACACACTGGTGGTAATGTGGAGAAACACACTGGTGATAACGTAGAGTAACACTGGTGATTATGTAGAGTAACACACTGGTGATAATGTAGAGCAACACACTGGTGATAATATAGAGAAACATGCTGGTGATAATGTAGAGAAACACACTGGTGATAATGTAGAGCAACACACTGGTGATAATGTAGAGAAACACGCTGGTGATAATGTAGAGAAACACACTGGTGATAACGTAGAGTAACACTGGTGATAATGTAGAGCAACACACTGGTGATAATGTAGAGCTACACACTGCTGATAATGTGGAGTAACATTCTGGTGATAATGTAGAGCAGCACACTGGTGATAATGTAGAGAAACACACTGGTGATAATGTAGAGTAACATGCTGGTGATAATGTAGAGAAACACGCTGGTGATAATGTAGAGAAACACGCTGGTGA
>JAOPHQ010002739.1:30000-37076 GCA_030340625.1 Merluccius polli | reverse complement strand
CACCCATAGAAGAGGACACTCGAAAGTCCTTCTGTGTTAAAAGACAAACCAAGAGCTTGTGTCGCTAGTGGCCTGACCTGGCACCGTGTAGCGACATAGCAGTTGTTTTATCAGGTGCTAGAAAAAAACATTGCTTTCCCTTGTGGTTTCAGTTTGGTTACTCTTTAATGCCACTGCTGATTAAGTCCTACTTTGTAACGTGGTTTGGCAGGCTCAGTACTGGAAAACATGAATTAAATAATAACAGAAAAAAAAGGTAGTGATTTTTGATGACAGGCTCCTGAGTTTGTTTGTTTGTTTGGAGGACAACCTCTTGTCTTCAGTCAGGTCTGTTAGTGATGTCTGCAGTACCGTGACCTCAACACCACGCTGCCGCTCAGTCTGATCCTTCCTGGTTCTCCAGTATCGGATCTGAGCACAGGAGAAAAGGCCGGAAAAAAACATTGAGGGAAGGTGTTCGTGTGGGCGTGGCAGAGAGAGAGTGAATGAGAATGAGGAAGAGCGTGAGTGTGAATGAGGCAGAGAGTGAGTGTGTGCATGAATGAGAACAGTGTGTGTGTTTGAGGTAAGGAATACCGTTGCAATAATTTCCATAGAGGTTGCGATAGTGACTGAACTGGCGCTATGGAAATGCAATTTGACATTCTACTTTCGATGCGTCTTAAATCAGCAGCCCCGTTGGCCTTGAGACGAGGACAATCTCAGCCACTAGCCACAAGGACAATCTCACTGAGTGAGTGAGTGAGTGAGTGATACCTGTTAATGTGCTGCTGATGGGCGGGGAGACGATCAGTACAGTGCTCCCAGTGGCCATCGCTGAGGTCTCAACTGACGAGGAGCTTAGAACCTAAAACAGAAACATGTACACAAATATACTTAAACATACATATACATTATTTTAAATGAATGTATAAACATTCATACATTTTTATATTTTGTCAGTGCGTTGCGTTGCTTTTCAAGGTTGTTGTTTGAAAGTGAACGTTGATAGAAAAGAGTTGACTTGGGTGTAGCTTGCTGTGTCCATCCTATGCTATATACAGGAATGCTAATAACGACAACCAATCAGTGCTGTTACCTTGTCACTAAAACCATCTGGCATTGGCTGAGCCTCCGAGGCAACACTCTCGTCACCAACCAGGAGGCTGGAGGCATCTAGCCCCACTTCCTGCTCCTGTCCCTCCGTCTCCACAATCAGTTGTGATTGGCTGAGAGGATCCGAGGAGGCGGGGTCAGAGGACACCGTCTGGATGATGACTCCATCGCTGGAGCAGAGGCCATCCGTCTGCAGAGGCACACATATGTGCACACACACACACACACACACACACACACACACACACACACACACACACACACACACACACACACACACACACACACACACACACACACACACACACACACACACACACACACACGTGACTAGGGAATCAATTTATAAAAGAAAGGGTTGAATAATAGATTATTAAAAAAAGGGAAAATGTGTTACACACGTGTATAACCACAAACACACACACATGCACAAGCGCGCACACACACAGACTTACAGACAGGCTGTGGAGGATGATCTGGTGCTCTGGCGAGGAGGGTGAGGAGCTCGTCGTCAGCGTCACCGTGCTGTTGCTGCCCAGGCCGAGAGGGAGGCCCTGATTGGTGGAAAGACTGATCGGCAGTCCCTGATTGGACGTGGTCTGGAGGTAGTAGGTCCCGGGCGTGCCGGTGGGCTGGAGGTGAAACGACTGCAGAAGGAAGAGAGAGAGCGAGAGATTATTCATTCATTCATTCACACTCTGAGAGAGAGAGAGAGAGAGAGAGAGAGAGAGAGAGAGAGAGAGAGAGAGAGAGAGAGAGAGAGAGAGAGAGAGAGAGAGAGAGAGAGAGAGACCTAATATTAGCATCTCACTGTGTTGATCGTCCACCAGCACTTATGCTCTGAATTAATAATGAGGCGTATATATACGCACACACGCGTGTGTATATTATATATATGTGTGTGTGTGTGTGTGTGTGTGTGCCTGCTCACCGGTAGGATCTCGAAGGTCTGCATGGCTCCAGTGTTCAGTGTGATGGTGTCTCCGTCGCCGGGGGCAGCAGAGCCGTCTGAGGCTGAGAGGGAGACACAGAGAGAGAGAGGGGGGTTATGGGTAGGAAGTATGGGTATCTCTGACCTGGCAGGTAAATGAGGTCATTCCTTACTTTGGTTCTGTTGAACTGCTTTACACTGTTGTGTTCACATTAAGTCATTTAGACACTTTGCTTTTACACACTTTCACAACAATTTCACTTCCTATTTTATTTGTCACGCAACCCAAAATCTAAATAAAATCACTCAAGCACTCAAGCCTATTTTGGACACGGGAATGTCTAAAAACATTACGTCGCGTGAAGACAATCAAATCATACCACTGAAAAAATATTCTAGTGTTGCACGGCGTGTGCAATATAGCATGTTTTCTGGTAATTCAATAAATAAAAAGTCTATATACAATAACCACATGGTAAAGCCTATTTTTGTATACTCCTGTGTGATTATTTTCTCATTGTATTCATCACTTGACTGTAATAAATGTACATTACCTTTAAAACCAGGAAAAGACAATACTTGCCACATCACGATATTATGATAAACACAAATAGCTCATAATCATTTCAAGGTGCATTCGGGGGAACCAAACGGACGCATGCATGCGGCGCCGACTCACACAGGTGTGTGATCTGCAGGGGGATCTGGACGGGGATCTGCAGCGCCGCCACCGAGCTTGCGGACGGGCTGCCGTCGTCACCGCCGCCGCCGTTAGTCCCGGCGCCACCGCTCTCGTCCAGACGCGCGACCCTCACCTGGCCCAAGGAGGCGGGGCTCCCCGGTCCCGCGTTGGCCTGGGAGGATTCCATCAGGTCCTGCAGAACTTCCAGTAGGACTGGAGAAACAGACAGACCCACACACACACACACACACAAATCAGGGACAATGTTGGCAGTTTTAAATGGGTCAAAAAATGTTTTTGATTTCTCTATGAGAATGAAACAGACTTTCCCTTTCCCATATTGATGTCATTGACTACATAAACAAATACATAATATAAACCCATAAAAAATATTCAAACGGTTTTCTACTTTTATATTCTTCAACTGTTTTCCCTTTTCCTCAATCTTTCCTCAGCACAGAAACAATCTAGTTTGGTTGAATGTGATTGGTTGCCGGCGGTCTCACGGCTGAAGGGGATCTCCTTGTGATTGGACACTTGTCTCTTGATGTTCCACCACTTGGAGCGCAGCCACTGAGGAGAGCGCACGCTGCTCCACCCCCCGGCGAGCTCCTCCCACCGCAGCTCGTTCTCCTCCTCCACCTGCATCTCCATGATCCTGAATGAGAGAGAAACACACACACACAAACCAGCCTTAATTGGACAAAACAAAGGAATGACTCAGGTTTTCAGGCATTCTCACAGTAAAGAGATAGACAGAGAGACAGAGACAGAGAGAGAGATCTAGATAGATAGATATAGACAGTGTGGGTTTGCCGAATCCATTTTTCTGTGCAAAATTGAGCCTGTGAAGACAAAATAAAAAAACACACACACGTGCACCCTTACCGGCGCACCAGACCGAGGTCGTCCTCCTTGGTCCACTCGGTGCCCCCACTGTGCTTCCAGTTGAGGTAGTTGAGCCACTTGGAGCGGCACTGCTTCTCCGAGCGCGAGCGCACCCGCTCCGCCACCGAGGCCCAGGACACGCCCCCGGTGACGGCCACGCCCGGCGACACCCCGGCCATCTCGTACACCACCTCGGCCAGCCGCCGCTCCTCCTCCTCGCTCCACTTGCCTGGACAGGGACAGCGGTAAAATTGTAAAAATAAAAATAAATAATAAAAACCACTAATTACATATTTCAGGGTTCGAAATGGCGACACGCCCGCACGCCCGGGTCTAGTAACTTTCCTATCGGGTTAGTAACTCTGTGCACTTGCCAGCCCGTGTGTCTGGCAACTTTACAACCCCTTTGCACGGAGCGTCTTTTACAAGCATTGCGGCCGTCATCGCGAACCTATTTTTGCTATTGTAAACCTCTCTTGCACAGCCTCTGCTCATTTCCACCGGGGACGTGAGCGCCGTGTTACGGCTGCGTCGCGATCACCGCTGCTGATCGCTGCCACTCTAATCAATGAAAGCATTTCCACCGGGCGCTGCGTCTCAGCAGGAGCAGGAGCGGCGCGCCGCAGCCGCAGCGCTATCTTTACGTAGCGTTCTGTTTTTGACGCGAGCCGCTGCTGAACCGCGTCAATTTAAACCCATTTACCCTCCCGATCGAACACGGCCACAAATTGTTGTCGTTTATAACTAACTTTGTCTATAGACTACAGCACAACACATTAGGACATAACAACAATAAACACAATTAGACCCGACAAAAAAAGTAAACATTTACTATAGCCTATACTATAGGCTATAGTAAATGTTTACTTTTTTTTGTGTGCTCCATGAGTTGGTAGGCTATAGGCCCTATAGCCTACCAACTCATGGTAGAAGCACACAAATCTAGGAAAAATGACCAAATCAACATCAAATCAAGTTCTGACAGACAAAGCAACTGCAGGTCAACTTCGGAAATGCAAAGTAACCTTTAATGTGTTTGTTCTATATTGACATCCACAAATGGTCGCGTGGTCTCCTGATTCTCGCGTGGTCTCGCGAATCCAGCCGCCTCGCAGCGCTATGCGCCCGGTGGGGATTGACGCCGCGCGCCGCGCGTGTGTGCGTGCGTGAGTGTGTGAGTGAGTGAGAGTGTGATTGTGAGTGAGTGAGTGAGTGAGTGAGTGAGTGAAAGTTAGCCTATACTGATAAAACAATCATGCCTAAAATATCTGAAAACACACATAAAAAATAACAATAATGTCCATGATGAAATTCTATCTTTTCTGAGCTGAAAGTCCACCAAATGGCTTCTTTTTAATCTTTATTCTGAAAATTGTGATGTGAAAACGTGATGCGCGTGCCTACGACACACATTGATTTGCTTGGTCTAGTAACTTTACACCAGGGCTAGTAACTTTTGAAAGTTACTAGCCCTGTGGTCTAGCTCCTATTTTGGCCGAATTTCAGACACTGCATATTTGTTGTTTTTTTACAGACCAAATATTGCACAGAAAAATGGATTTCTACAGCACTTTCATAGCTGGGCAGTTTGATGAACAAAGACCATATTGGTGTTTTTTTGACTTTGCCACTGTTGTCAAGATTTTGCCTGGTTGTTTTTCAAGTTTGTGTTTATAATGCTATGATGGCGTAGCGTAGTTATTCCATCTCCCCCAAAACCAAGATAGCCTTCAAATAACCAAGCTTAGTTACCTGCATCCTACATGAACATGAATAAATAACTTCTGTTTACATACACCACCAGCCATACACACAAGCCCCCCCCCCCCCTCTCCAGTACCTGTGTTGCAGGTGTCCTTCATCAGCCGACAGCGGTCCTTGACGGACGAGGCGCTGCGGCCCAGCGCTGCGCCGATGGTGGCCCAGTCGTTACCGTGCTTCTTCCTCAGCCTGGGAGCACGCGCGCGCACACACACACACACACACACACACACACACACACACACACACACACGTTATTTAGCAGTCACACACACAGCATAAAAAAGTGTGTGATGATATTTGACATATAAAAGGTCAGATGAAGCCACTCACGATTTGAGTTTCTCTATCTCTCCGGGGGTGTACCTTCCGATAAAAAAGAATGATGAATACGAATTAAAAGGAATTCACATAGCGACATTAAAACAGTTCAATAACTGCATTCTAAATTGATAATGGTAAATAAAAAAATATACAAAAAAAGAATAAATAAATAAAAATCAGTCTTGGTGTGAATACATAAAGCTGAAGAAAAACAGGTTGGAGGCTCCAGCCAGTAAATACACACACAGAACAGGCCGATGCTGTTTACGTTGTGCACACCTAAACATGTTTGCCTGTAGCAAACATTGCCTGTAGCAATGTTTGCTACAGGCATGTGGCTTTTACGCTCAATATAATACCCTAGAAAAACACAATAGTTTATCACACAGAACCATTTGTAAAAGGTTTGGAAAAGGGCCCTTTGAGACTGTAACTGCGATTAAGGGCTATACAAATAAAATGGACTTGACTTAACCGCAAGCGCCAAGACACGCGGCGAACATGTACACGCATGTATCCTTACTTGCCCACGTGGTTGCTGTTGTCGTACATGCGCAGCACGCGGCGGTAGACGGCAAACAGGGGCCTGTTGAGCCCCCAGGCGACACTGCGGTAGAAGTCCTTCCTCTCCTCCTTGGACATCTCAAAGATGATCTCTGCTGGGTCCTCCACGCCCCGGTTCTGTACCACAGAGGCACACACACACACACACACACGATATACATTTACATGTACACAATGGCATAATTATTGGCGGGTGACTGAGTTCAATTATTTTGTGATGAGTTCAATAAAACAAAAAGACAGCAAGTGAAGTGACATGCTGTGTGACTGTCAAACATTACAATACACATTTTACAACATGTTCGAAAAAAAGAAAACAAATGTTCTTCATTAAATATATATCCATGGCTAATAAAATAAATGTATCAGTTCTGGCCGGATACACACGGCCGCCATCTTGCATACCCAAACATCGCGATATTGGGTCCTTCGACCCGGGAGCACCTACCTTCACGTAGCGAGCAATGTTGTTCATGAGGATTTCTATCTCCTCCTTAGACCACATGCCCTGCTTCCACGTGTGGCCTGCACAACACACACACACACACACAGTTAGTTTAGGTGCACCGTCGAGAGCATCCCCTCTGGCTGCGTCGCTGGTATGGCAGCTGCTCCGCTGCTGATGGCGAGGCCCTCCAGAGGGTGGTGAGGACAGCGGAGCGGGCAAAGCACACAAGATGCCTTAAGAAGGCACGGAAAACCACAAAGCGGCGTGCGTGTCGTGCGTACCCTTATTGGCCAGTGTGTCTTTGTCCTCCTTCGTGGTGAACCAGGCCTGGCTGACGGGGGAGACATCGTCGCTACTCTTCTGCTGGGGAGAGAGAGACTCTG
>JAOPHQ010002739.1:0-27500 GCA_030340625.1 Merluccius polli | reverse complement strand
AGTTTTTATCTAAATGTGTGTTTGTTGTGGCGTATATATATCCAACTGTGAACATAGTTCCGCCTTTCACAAGAGCGGGACGACTATTACCGACGGGCAGGTTGCGAATTTCCAAAATTACTGCTCTAGTTCTGCAACATGGGAGATCAAACTTTAAGAGTGTAAGTGTTGTCCATGTAAGACATTAATATAGTTAACTGTTCATGTACATATTGTCCCACGATCTCCGTCGGCTCCGTGTTCATCTTCTTAAATTGTTCACCCAAATAGAGCATCGTTGCTATTCATTATTCGGACATATATCGTACACGTGTATATGTTATCAATTATAAATGGATCCGAATCTCAACCATGGTCACTGGCATTTGTGCAAACCGGGGTGTGTGTGTGTGTGTGTGTGTGTGTGTGTGTGTGTGTGTCTCTCCAGCCTGACGTGTGGGGACGTTGAAGGCAGACTGACCGCTGTGTTCAACCGAGTACGGACCATCCAGAAGAAGAGTGGACAGTTTGACGTGAGTCGGTTGTAACGGACATTAAAACGTGTCTTTTTTAACGTTATACATTCTGTGTTGGCGCCTCACACGTCCCCTGGATAAAAGCAACGTCACATTGACACTTAATTGAGCTCTTAATTGCATCCGAGGCAATCATGAAATAGATCAGCAGAATTCAAGATTGCACAAAATGAATCTTGTATGATGTAAATGTTCACGGCCCTGGGGCAAACCGATTCAACATGCTCACCAATCACAAGACTGCGTTGTAGTTGTAGGTGGCCACCACTAAAGCTAGGGTGACTTGAATCTGGCCAAAAGCAGTGGGGCCCCTGGTCACTCAAGGGCCCCTGGTCACTCAAGGGCCCCCAGCGTAAAGAGGGAACCTGCATGAAGTCATTCTGGCCCGTGTGTGAGGTGGTTGGTTGAGCTAAACGTCCTGCTGTGTGTTTGCAGCTGCTGCTGTGCGTGGGAGAGTTCTTTGGAAAGACGGCAGAGGCGGAGGCAGAGTGGCAAGAATACAAAACCGGAGCCAAGAAAGGTGTGTAATTACAATGCTATCATATACGTAAATACTATACGAATATTTGTATAAGTGACATAGACAAAATATTGGGTCAATTGTGTCCTGATTTCTTATTGTAAAAAGATGACTTGAAGCTTCAAAGAAAGTAGTTCACCCCTCTTAAATGTCTTTAATTGACGATGCATGCATCCTTTCTGTCTGTTATTTTAATCCTGTTCAGCTCCCATTCACACCTGCATCCTGGGAGCGGCCAGCCAAGAGACGGTGAAGAACTTCCCCAGCGCAGATGGCTGTGAGCTGGCCGAAAACATCACCTACCTGGGTGAGCCACTGGTGCAGCAGCTGTAGTCTTTTATTTTGAGGCTTTTTCTCACTTTATCATAATTCCTATTCCTAGAACAAATGAGAAATAATAGGAGATACTTCTTTTGATGTTGAAGGGTCAATGGACAAATGAAAACAACCGAAACTGCTAGGTCACATATAATGGATTCATTTCAACCACTCGATGTTACAAAATCATTCAGTATAGCAGTATCCATTTTTGTTGGTAAAGCTCAATAGTAAACAAGTGTTTTCTGGAACAGAACCAAATATTTGCTGTATGTCTCTTTTGTATGATGAGGTGGATAATTGTTCCCCTCAGGTCGTCGCGGCGTGTTCACGGGAGCGTCGGGCCTCCAGATCGCCTACGTCAGCGGGCGCGAGGCCCTACAGGAACCGGCCCCCGCCCACTGCTTCACGCCCAAGGACCTGTCGGCCCTGGTGGCCCCGCTGGTCAACAACTCCAAGTTTCGAGGCGTGGACATACTGCTGACGTCACAGTGGCCCCGGGGGGTGTGGCAGTACGGAAACAACCCAGTAAGGGCTTCATGTTGTTGTTGTTGTTGTTGTTCTCTAGCATTCTCTACAGCTGTTTTTAAAGTGGCAATGTGTAAGATTTACTAATGTAAAGTAAAATGATCTAGAGATATATCTGTCTATAAATCTATCTACATCATGCTGATGGCTACAAATAGCAGCAATCCCTTTAATAGAATTTCAACCTATACCTTATATATTGTATTTTTAGGTTTGACTCCAGGCTGGAGTAACTTTACTTGTAGTTCCTCCAGGGGGCTTCCTTCCCCTGTGTATGAAATACCACACTGCACTAGTTGCGCTCTTGCTTTGGCAGCGCTAACTACATGCCCAGCGACTTCACCTGGGCCAATTGGAGAGGTGGAGAGAAAGGATGAACTGTCACAGCTGAGTGTGTGTGTCGGCTTTGGCTGCCGCTAAGTGGGTTGGGACAGGTTAAGACAAAAGCGGTTTCCATATTGTAGTTGTGTTTTAAATCCTGCCAAGTAAATGCTTGCAACTAATAGAGGCGTAAATCTTACACGTTGTCACTTTAAAGGTGTTTTGCAATCAACAGCATGTCAGTTAGAAAAAGTGTTTGCTTTCTAACTGACTTTTATTTTGTGCACTAGGAAGTGAACACCAAGTTCTGCGGTGCAGCGTCCATCGCCAGCCTGGCGGACAAGCTGAAGCCGCGGTACCATTTTGCGGCGATAGAGGGCGCTCACTATGAAAGACTTCCCTACAGGTAGGCAGCTCTCTCACTCTGATGACAGGCACTCTCTGTTATGTCCTCACAAGTATAGTGATACGTGTGTGTCCTCACAAGTATAGTGATGTGTGTGTGTGTGTGTGTGTGGGTGTCATTACATCTTCCAGGAACCACATGGTCTTGCAGGAGAATGCACAGCATGTCAGCCGCTTCATTGCCCTGGCTTCGGTCAACAACCCTGCCAAGAAGAAGGTGTGTTTGTGAGGAGCAGAAAACTTTTCATCATGAAATAAAAGTCTCCTTCAATTTTTCTCTAAATGCATAACATTGGTTTCGATAATCCTTATCGGTTACAATAAAAACAGAAGCTGCAATTGTTTAGTTAAATCTGTGTTCTTGGGAAAGAAAGTAGCAGATGGACCTTTTCAAAAAAGATATATGAAATTGCTGGAAATATACATTTCTACGCATCAATACAACAGCTCTGTTCTGCCGTCTGTCCCTGCTGTCTCCAGTACCTGTACGCCTTCAACATAGTCCCCATGAAGAGCATGGATCCATCGGAGCTGGTCAAGCAGCCGCAGGACGTGACGGAGAATCCCTACAGACGCAGCGGGAAGGACAAGACACAACGTGACAGAACGGGGTTCGATCCCGCCGAGGAGGTGTGTGTGTGTGTGTGTATGAAGGGAGGTGGCAGCATCGCTGTTTCCGGAAACAGGAAACAAGGCATAGCTCCGCCCCTTGAAGTTTTCGGCTCTGTGCCGTCTCCCCCCCCACAAGTTCTGCTATAGCATTTTTAGGACCAAGTCTACTGTCGAAGAATTTCTGTCTCGTGTGTAATGTGAAATGTAATGTGAACTGTTGTCTTCCCCTCAAGGAGCCCGCCTCACAGTTCTTCTTTGACCTGAGCAGAGGGGGGCGCGGCGGGCGCGGCGGGGGGCGGGGCCAGGGCAGGAAGCGGCCCTCCGACGGGGACCACCCCCCCTGGGACGGGGAGAGGCGGGGCCAGGGGGGCCAGGGGGGCCCCGGTGACGGAGACGGGCAGCACCACATGCAGCCCAGGCAGCCGCGCAGACCACGTGAGTCTGGCTCCGCTCACATCTGCTGTTATGATGCTCTAGCTCTACCTCTATCTAACCCGTTTAGCTCTATCCATTGTTTAAACTGCTCTCTCGCTCATTCAATCAGGGTTAGGGTTAGTCACTCACTCGGTCCCAGTGTGTTTAGTTTCTCCTCTTGCTCCGTCTCCAGCTCAGCCCACCGGGCCCTGTTGGTTCTGTCTGGCTAGTCCTCAGGTGGAGAAGCACTTGGTCGTCAGCATAGGAACACACGTGAGTATTTCCTTTTCTTCTCTCTCACACAAAAGCTCAATTTGGGACCATTGTATAAGCAACAGTTTCTTTAGTCATTAAATTATTTAGTGGCTTCAGTTGTAGTGACAGTTAAAGCTATGTCATTTTCAGACTGTTTTCCCACGGTTGGGGGAGAAAAAATGTATTGAGAAAATGTCATGGGCGGATTGACTCGTGGATGTGCACATTTTATTCTTGAGAAACTTTGTAAAATAGCTGCGGTAGAAAAGTTACATAATGCAGGTTTAATGTTTCATATAGTCACTTAACTTATCCATTCTATTAGCAGCAGTTTGTTTGGTCTGCAATGTCTCATAGTTACTTGTGCTTTGTTTCTCTTTTAACACACATGCACGCCGTTGTTTTTCTGTTGCACGCGCCCCTCAGTGTTACTTAGCACTGGCCAAGGGCGGCCTGACCCCATATCATGTACTGGTGCTGCCCATCGGCCATTACCAGTCCGTGGTGGAGCTGGCCTCCGAGGTGGTGGAGGAGATGGAGAAGTACAAGGCCGCCCTGCACAAGTTCTACAAGAGCCGGGGCGAGCGCTGCGTCTCCTTCGAGAGGAACTACCGCAGCCAGCACCTCCAGTTACAGGTAGAGAGAGCCGGGGTTATACCTCCAGTTACAGGTAGAGAGAGCCGGGGTTATACCTCCAGTTACAGGTAGAGAGAGCCGGGGTTATACCTCCAGTTACAGGTAGAGAGAGCCGGGGTTATACCTCCAGTTACAGGTAGAGAGAGCCGGGGTTATACCTCCAGTTACAGGTTGAGATAGCCAGGGTTATACCTCCAGTTACAGGTAGAGAGAGCCGGGGTTATACCTCCAGTTACAGGTTGAGATAGCCAGGGTTATACCTCCAGTTACAGATGGAGAGAGCTGGGGTTATACCTCCAGTTACAGGTTGAGATAGCCGGGGTTATACCTCCAGTTACAGATGGAGAGAGCTGGGGTTATACCTCCAGTTACAGGTTGAGATAGCCAGGGTTATACCTCCAGTTACAGGTAGAGAGAGCCGGGGTTATACCTCCAGTTACAGATGGAGAGAGCCGGAGTTATACCTCCAGTTACAGGTTGAGAGAGCCGGGGTTATACCTCCAGTTACAGATGGAGAGATTGCTGTTCTGTGTCTGTTCAGGTGGTGCCAGTACCGCTGGATAAGTGCTCCACTGAGGACATCAAGGAGGCCTTCATGGTCCAGGCCCAGGAGCAGCAGATGGAGCTGATGGAGATCCCCGAACACACCGACCTCAAGCAGGTACCCCCCCCCCCCCACATACACACACCTCCACCAATCAGAACCCACCTCAGACAATTATGGTACATTTCAACCATTAGGGGCTCTTTTAAGACATGCGCAAGTTTCCACAAAAAGCGTACATTTTTCCACATACTTTGTGTTTGGTTCAGATTGCGCCACCGGGGACACCGTACTTCTACGTGGAGCTGGACACTGGAGAGAAGCTCTTCTACCGCATCCAGAAACACTTCCCCCTGCAGTTTGGGAGGTAAGATGTATACGATACTTGTTGAATTCTTTTTGATATTTTATGATATTTTGGTTAAATAAAAAAAAGATACAGTGGAAATGGTGTCAGCATTTTTTTTTAAAGTGTGTGTGTGTGTGTGTGTGTGTGTGTGTGTGTGTGTGTGTGTGTGTGTGTGTGTGTGTGTGTGTGTGTGTGTGTGTGTGTGTGTGTGTGTGTGTGTGTGTGTGTGTGTGTGTGTGTTGTGTGTGTGTGTTCCAGGGAGGTGCTGGCCAGCGAGGCCCTGCTCAACGTCCCCACGAGGGCCGACTGGAAGGAGTGCAAGCAGACGCGTGAGGAGGAGGAGCAGTGCAGCGCGAAGCTGAGGGAGGCCTTCCAGCCGTACGACTTCGCCTTGGAGGACTAACACACACAAACACTTAACTTCAATCTGACCAATGGTTTTCTGGAGTGGCCCGGTATTTTTCTATTTCAGGCGCTACATGAAAACTGGTTCGAAGTCATGAATTTTTCTTGCCGAACAAGAAGCCGAGGATAAGCTGTTTTTCCACAGACTCAATTCTGTTTCTTGCGTAAAAAACGTTATTTGTCGTACCCATCACACTTATCAATGGTTTTTAAAATGAGTGACGTTTTAAATGTCACTTCTTTTTTGTATAACAGCTACACAGCGATATTCTTTGATTACTAGGGCCGTACTATTTTACCTTTTGGAAACATGGAGGCGGTGTTTTTTCAAGGATATTTTGGGTAATTATTTTCAAGATCTGTGTACAGATGTTACAGAACTTTGTATATTGGTGACGATTAAACTTTTATATTGTGATTTTGGTGCTGTGCTGTGCAGGCTGAAATCATTCTTTGGTTAATTACTTTATTAATTCAAATTAACATTTTCCATAGGAAAGATGCCGAATTGAGATGCCACAAGTACATATTAAATATTTTTTTTAGTAACGGGTCGTATTGTGAATTACGATGTATTATTGCAGGTGGGAGCCACTGGCACACGCATGATAGAAAATGATGCCTAACCAACAAAAATCCAAGACGGCAAATAGTTAAGTAGCACAAAAAATGTATTTCCTGTTAGGGTTAATCAATAAATACAGTTTTCATTAAAAAGGGTCAAATGTAAATAAACTTACTGTAAATCAGAATGGAGGGGTTTAGAAGTTTTCTGATCTTGCGAACAAGAACAACCTACATTAAGTACAGCACGCCACATTAAAATGAATTAAAAGCTTTTAAACTGACTTTTCGGATAATACATTCAAATGTTATTAACATAGCTACCGAGATATCTGTCTCTAGAGCACGCAGTCCAGTCTTGACAGGTTTTTTTTTGAGCACCAGCAATATTTTGGCAAATTGTACTCACACCCGTCTACTGTTATGTTCTCTTACTGTTATTCTCCACATTTCGCTTTTACAAGTAAATAGGACAGCTAAAAACTTTTTTTTTTTAAACATACATATTGTATATTTACTGTTGAGGTATGTAGATTATGTCACATCTAAAATGTCACAGGATTAAGTTTAAGTATGCACGATAAGAGAGACACTATATCCCTGTATATACTGTACAAGTCGCTCTTAAAAACGATAAAGAAAAGAAAAAGTGTGTCCATCTAAAATGAAATTGTACTCCAATAACCACTTCAATCCCAGGAGCCGGTCAGCCCAAACCAAACGACTACTCGAACTAATTCCAGGATATTGGCGGGTTATCCATCCACTTCCTGGTCCTCTTCTTCTTCTCCTTTCTTCCAGGTGGGAGTTTGTTTTTCTTCCCGCTCAGCTGTGCCACTCCTCCAGCACGGCCAGGTAGGGCTGGTCGGTGCTCCCCAGGTAGGTCCGCCCCGCTGTGGGGGTCCTGGAAGACGTCGCTGACCGCCTGGGTCACCGTGCCGTCGGGGTCGTGCAGCGAGCCCTGCAGCCGTCCGTCCAGCGCCAGCACCAGAACCAGAGCGTGGCGGGGAAGCAGAGCGTTGTACCAGCTCAGCGGGACCACCTGGGGGGGGGGAATTATAACATTTGATGCTATAATTCTCGTGTGTGTGTGTGTGTGTGTGTGTGTGTGTGTGTGTGTGTGTGTGTGTGTGTGTGTGTGTGTGTGTGTGTGTGTGTGTGTGTGTGTGTGTGTGTGTGTGTGTGTGTGTGTGTGTGTGTGTGTGTGTGTGTGTGTGTGTCGCTAGTCTTGAGCCAAGCCATGACCACACCCCTAAAACTTTGGCCAACCAATCATGCCATGGAGTGCCAACGCCAGCGTGGTTTCGGTTCATTTCAACCAAGCAAAATAATTAGCATTCAAAATATCTGATATGAAAACAATATAAAAGAATGGACTCAAATCTGTTGTAAACCCCTGATGGCTAAGTTAAGTCTGGTCAGTTAGGGGTAATTTCCCTACTAAACTGATAATTGATTATGAAGTATTATACTCAAAATAATAATATTAACATGAAACAGTACTTTGTTTCCAAGGCAACCTTAACGACACAAGGATGACGTCACTGAACACTCGTAACCAATCATGACAGCTTCCTTCCAGGCCAGGGTTCACACAGAGTTCAATCCTTTCAGAGAGAGTGTGTGTGTGTGTGTGTGTGTGTGTGTGTGTGTGTGTGTGTGTGTGTGTGTGTGTGTGTGTGTGTGTGTGTGTGTGTGTGTGTGTGTGTGTGTGTGTGTGTGTGTGTGTGTGTGTGTGTGTGTGTGTGTGTGTGGGGGAGTGGGATTGACCTTGTCCCATCTAATTTCACACTTTTAAATCAAACGGCATACGAACAATGCCCCATGTTTCCTTCCCTCTGTCTAACTGGAACTATTGGAACTGAAGGCATTTTGTAATAACTACTCTAATATTAGCCTACTGTAGATTATTATGACAGAAGATGGTCTTTGATGCTGCTCACATTCAAATAAAAACGTTAAATAAAAATGTTAAAATAAAATGTTTTCAATATACAGCTTGTGTATACATTTGTGAAACAATTTCTATTTCTAAATACCCATTTTCAAATCCTTCACTACTAATTTGGACTTCTTTCCGATATAAATCTCTTCTGCACTTATTACTTATTGTATGTTCGTACATCCTGGCCATTAAATAGCACTTAGCATCGTATAGCATCTTACATAATGTTTTACTTTCTACTGACAAATGTACTTATTATTATTATTATTATTATTATTATTATTATTAAGTCTCTTTACACCAAAGTGTCTGCTTAATGCCCTAAATGTAAATGTAAATATCCCAGTTCTGCGCGTACTACGATACTTATAAATATGGTAATGGGGAACAGGTCACCGGCGACACTGACCTTAGCGAGGAAGCGCTTCACCGCCGGGTACGGCGCGATCATGTCCAGGAACGGGGGGAGAAGCTTCTGGAAGCGCGGCGTGGTGATGCCCACCAGGAAGCTGTCGCCGCGCGCACTGAGGCGGATGTTGTCAGGGTAACCGATCATGTTGTCGAGGACCACCTCCTTGGTGCCCGCCTTGGGGCCCTTCAGCCAATACCTTGGGGGGGGAAAATAATAAACCTGTTCAGGATTTTGTGGTCTTTTTTTTTTATTTTAAAAAAGGTCTGAATTACATTTGAATTAAATGCGAATTACATTTATGTTTAAAAATCAAAACAATCAATAAATATTGGAGCAACTGCAACAAAAAAAAAGACCTTTCTTAAAAAAAAAAACAGTGCAGTGTAGTTTCATGAATCACACACACACACACACACACACACACACACGCGTGCAGAAAATCGACAACACACATTTCTCCCTAGCATGCATGCATATGTATACATAGGAGTATGCATGCGTGTGTACCGGAGGATGCGTCCGACGCTGGTCTCGGCCAGCAGCAGGAAGTCCTCGTCGGGGGACAGCGCCACTCCGTTGGGCATGAAGAGGGAGTCCAGCAGCACCTCCACCTGCCCACTCTCCGGGTCGTAGGTCAGCAGGCGGCCCAGGCTGTTCAACTCTATCACCTGCATGGCGTTAGGCTACAGTTAAACAGATGATGGGATAGCGGCGTCTTCCTGTCTGTACCCCCCACATGTCACCCGGTCGTCTAGCGTGGACCACCAAGGCAGGACTCATCGTCAGGACAAGGGTTAGTGGGTAGGAGGCTTTAATGGAGCCTGATCATGGGAGGACACACTGGGAGTATGAACCAAGCATCTTCAGAGAGAGAACGGGTGTAGCCGATTCTAATAGGGAACCGTTCCCATCGGTGGATTTAGGTCTGATATTAACAAAACAACGGTGAGGGGAGCGACCATGTGGAGACCGTTAAGGATTGGCCATGGCGGGAGAGGCCAAGTTCATTTGCAATACGCTATGGGGGGGAAGTGGACATTAAAGGAATCTGCACAATAATAGGGTCTCACACTTCATGGCTACAGTGGCAATGCGAATGCTAACTAACTTAAAACACCTTTCAATTGGAGAGGAGGAAGGGAGCTAATAATTAAAGGCGGTTATATCATTTGCGATATTATTAGATATATACTGTATTTCCATGACCATTCATATACATGTGCTACTCACTAGCGCCGTCGTTTGAACTGAACAGCCCATGAATGGTTTCTGTCCCCCAGTGAAAAGGGCCCTGATGAACTGGCTGAAGCGGACTTGTGTGTGTGTGTGTGTGTGTGTGTGTGTGTGTGTGTGTGAGGCACAAAGTTGCCGGGGCAACGGGACTATAGGCCTCCCCTTTGTACTCTTGTACTCCTTCCACTCCCTGGAGGGAGAAAAATAACCTCCTTCCTCATCTTGAGTGCGTTAGACGTGCTCCACAAAGGGGCAACCTTGTGATGAACTAAAGTGCAGAACCTATTTTTCAACTGATCTCTTCTCTCTTCCTTCCCTCTTGGGGGAACCGTCTTGATCATGTTGATCATCCACTGATCAAGATTAGATTGTACTTAATTGTCCATTACCATGGAAACGTAACGGCCAGCACCAGGACAACGAACATGACACGGATATAACAGATATAAACAGATAAAAGACCACTGCTCCATTCCTCCACCTGAAAACAATGTGTATGCGTTCTCACCTCCAGTTTGACGTGGCGGCGGCCCCAGCGGCTGGAGGAGTCGGTGAAATAGACGACGCCGGTCTGGAACGAGATCTCCAGACCGTTGAGGAAGGCGAAGGGCCGGCCGTCAGCTCCTGAGGGCCCAGAGTGAGGAGACACACACACACAGGGAGGGACAACGCAGGAGTGAACATCTAACTCATACGTGGTACATTTCTTGTTTCCCCCCGTTAAGTTCTGTTGTCTGATTAAAAGACATCCTTGCTGTACCGACAGTGATATATTGTTTTACTGTTTTACTGACAAACATACTTATTGTAAGTCGCTTTGGACAAAAGCGTCTGCTAAATGCTGTAAATGTAAATGAAACCATTGAAGACTTTGAACTCAACCAACAGTTGACCTGACAAGGATCAGGGTTCAACTCTTTCAACTTATAATGAGTTGAGGCAACTTTATAAAAAACACAAGTCTTCATTCACATTCTCACAGTTGGAGTTGCTGCTTTGTTTGATATGAAATGATAAAACTTAACAACTAAAACACATACCGCATACGACAAGGACTTCCGAGATTTGAACATCAAAAATAACAACACATACAAAGAACAACACGTCCAATAACGAGACACTACTATAAAAAGGCCAAGATGGATGACCTTGAGGTAATGATGGGGCGACCTTCAGACGTTGACCTCCGAGAAGGTCAACGCTTTCCCCACGCACACACACACACACACCTTGAGAGTTGGCCAGGAGGAGAGTCTTGTGTCCGGTCTGCGGGTGGACGCTGTGCAGTCCCAGGTACGAGTCCGCCACGATCAGCTGACCGCGCCGGTCCAACCGCACGCCGTGGGGACGACCGCACACCGGCTCATAGTCCGTACTGCTGCCTGCCGAACACACACACACACACACACACACACACACACACACACACACACACACACACACACACACACACACACACACACACACACACACACACACACACACACACACACACACACACACTTTTACTACTTTTTACTACTACTACTATTTTTACTACTATTATATATCTGCCCATGACTGCACCCCTAACCATCCCTAGAAGGAGAACATTCATCTTCTGTGTTCCTTCTCAAGGTTTCTTCCCTTTGGACACGCCCACACCCACACACACACACACACACACACACACACTCTCCTCACCACATTCAGGTATGTCCTGGCCCATCTGGGTGATCAGGGTGAGCGTGTCGTCCGGGCCAATTCTCCACAGCTTTCCGTCCACCGTACCCGTGTACACATTACCTGACAGACAGACAGACAGACAGACAGACAGACAGACAGGAAGGCAGAGAGACAGACAGACAAGGAAGGCAGCCAGACAGATATTGAGGGTTTTGACGACAAAAACCTTTTATAAAAAGATGTCGAGGCGAAATAACCTCCAAGCTTCAGACAAACAGGCATTCAAACGACGTCAAATGTTTTCGGACAGACAGGCAGATAGGACAGACGGACGCGCATAGAGACAGACGGATCGACAAGCGGCTGTTCTGATGAATTGAAGGCCCTAGGACGACCGACCTTTTCACGCCGATAATATGCAATTTGATAGGAATTCAAAAGGTTCGGATTAATATTCAAACCACCACAAGGACTTGGGACTTCCTCTCTGGAATCAGAGTGACTCTTTGTGACAGAGAGTCTTTTGTGGAGCCGATGGGAATTGCAAATTCACTCAATCATTTGAGTGAATTATCCACTTCTCCCCCCCACGCTCGTCGACAGCAGAGGGCTTTACATGAAGAAGACGTGTGAAGTGGGCCCCTTGGGTCCGAGAGGCACTGGGGCATAATGAGTCTCAGGAAGCGGGGCTCTTGAGAGACACTCTACACACACTCTGAAGCGGGAAACGCTCGACGAGCGACCGTCCGGCGAAGCGTTGGGACGTTAAACCGGGTCAAAGTTGAAAACGGTTTGAACTTTGAGCGCAGCGTCGGGGTGGGAGACGGCCAGGGTGGCGGCGACGCTCGAATCCAGAGGAAGACCCCAACGGCTCATCATGGGTGGACCACTTTATTCACACGAAAATAACCTTTTCCATCCCAGTCGCTCGATCTTTCACCTTTCTCCCCTTCCAACTTGCACAATATTGATTTTTTTTTCCCTTTCTTGTTTTCCCTGCCAAGTTATCTGTTTTGAAGGTTCATCCGTTCATTCGTTCCACCATTAATCACAAAGGACTTTGACCTCCAAGGGGACAAACATGGATGATTAAATAAAACAGACAAACTCTCTCTCTCTCTCTCTTTGTCTCACCATCCTGATCAGCAGTGAAGGATTCTGGTCCATGAAGTTTCCCGATGAAAAGTCTGCGGCCCTCCTGCAGGCGGGTGTTAACGGCCAAGGGCCCCTCGAGGGCCGGTGGGGGGCCCTTCAACCTGCGGGCAAACAAACAGCAGGACAAAACAAACAAACCACCGAGATGAGAAAGGGAACCTGCTGCCTGTGAAGGATTTCCACCATTTCCGCCTAAGTCCCGCCCCCTCTCTCTCTCTCGCCAATAACCAATGCCTCGCTTTTTTTGCGCGGTTCATGGCGGGGAGGCGTGGCTACACATGTAGCTCTGCCCCTAACTTCCAGCTTCCATCAAGCGATACGGCGGTACTCACACGTGTGGTTTGGGGTCGATGGGGGAGGGCAGGAGGTAGACCGCTACCGCCACGGCGCCGAGAGCCACCACAAACGCAGCTTTGCCCAACCTGCAGAAGAGGAAGAAGAGGAGACGCATCGCTGTCACATCTGACTCGTATCTGACCTACGTGACCCTGACGCACGTCATCTGAGGTCGCCAGCCGGGGCCCTCGTATCGGTCAAAAGGCGACCGGGCTCTCGCAGTAAGGGCCCCTCTTTTATGGAAAGCCCTGAGGAGCGAGCAACTTCACTGTCCATTTTTTAAATCTCGCCTGAAAACTTATTTTTCTATAAAAGCTTATAGCTTATAGCAGCTGATAGTGTTTATTCGATGTATTGTGTTTTGCTTCACCAGTTATATTATACTGCTGTATAAATGCACTGTGCAACACCGCTTTCTTTTACTGTTTTAACTATAGACACCGTCTATGAAGCGCTTTGTAACTATGTTTTGAAAGGCGCCATGTAAAAAAAAGAAGTCATTATTATTAATATTATTTTCGGGGATTCATATTGTGGGGCACATCTTAATGTCTGCTAACGCACCGGCATGGACAGTAAGATATTTCACTAGTTTCGTCTCTATGGGTGCGGGTCAGAACCATGAGATGGATTTAGATAGATTTTGCTGAATTTGAGTACTTCAAAAAAGGTATACATACAAAAGGTATACATACTTAAGACGATGAGCAACACATGTTAGATATCACCTTTGATAAACACGAAGACATATCCCCCAGTTCCCCGGCCCTGATGTTGATCTCAGCTAAGCATTATTCATATACATTGGAGGCCGGCACCGCCACCCTGGGGAGCTACGCCTGCAGTGTTTTGAAATATTAACGTATGGTTTTAGTAAACTTTATCACCCGGGCTGCTTGTTATGTGATGTTATTCTTCACTAGATGAATTGGCATGCGGTAATAAGTCAGGGCTGTGTTGTTTTGGTGAGCTGTCAGGCCTGACCCTGTGAACTTTGGCATCACCATCTGGTCTCATACAGAAGAGAGGACTATGCAACTGTGTGTGTGTGTGTGTGTGTGTGTGTGTGTGTGTGTGTGTGTGTGTGTGTGTGTGTGTGTCTCTCTCTCTCTCTCTCCTGGAAAGTTATTGTGTGTGTAGAAGTTATGCCATGCATGCACTTTGTGAGCACATCATGAACCCAAACACCCCGTCCCATGGGCCCACACCGGAACCTGGGGCTCGGTCTATAATTGGTTAATTGGTCTTCTCCGATACGCTGAGAAATAAAGACATTGTTAAACACGCGCCCTGCACCTCGAGTTAAATTTAATTAAACTACAATGAAGCCTCACCGGACGCCATCATGTTAAAAAAGCACTTACATCACCTCCAGCGGCTCCAACCAGGGATAAGGGATGGAGACGTGAGGACGGAGCGGATCCTCCGGAGCTCGGAGCCGAGCCGCCGTCTGGCTTCACCCGGGAGACGACGCGCCTCGGCGGGCGTGGAGGTGCGAGGCGGAGCGTCCTGGAAGGATGAGTGTGTGTGTGTGTGTGTGTGTGTGTGCAAGGCTGTGGTCTCAGTATGTTGTAATGGTGGGGTCAAAGTGAGGAGGTGGGGGTGGTGGGAGGAGGAGTAAGAGGAGCAACCAGTTCACCTCGTTGAAGCTCAGAGGGGCAGCAGCGCCCCCTGGCGTTAGTTTCGAGTTTCAATCAATTATCAATGTGTTAATGAATGAATCAGGCCAAATTCATTCATTCATTCATTCACTAATCACAGTTGGCGACATTCCCAGCTCAGCCCCTCTATAGACCAGTGTGATGTATGGGTTCATTTTAAAAGGTGGGACTTATTCACTCACTCAGTGATGGGTTTAGTTTAAACTGGTTTACTTTTGAGGACATTTTTATTTCACGGATCTGGATGAGCATTTTGTTAAAAAGGAGGACTGATACCATTTATGGCTTCATGTAAATAACTTCAGGAGCTTTACAAGCATGTGATTCATATTAAACATGTATTATTATAAATCAACACAATGTCATGTCACTTCTTGGCAATGTTTTCTGTTCAGCAATAAAAGTACGCAAAAAATAAACTGCACACACACTCTTTGGTTTGTTTGAATTTCAACTTTAATTGATGGAGACGACCTTTCAGAATAAAAGTCACATTTGGTAATGATTCAAAAAGAAAGAAAATTACCTATAAAAATAAAATAAATCAGTTTACCAATTGCCTATCAAGAGAAGTTGAACGAAGGAAAGCAACGGTAAAAGCATTGCAGGTCATTCGTATGTGGGCAGCTCTGAGGTCCTGCCGCTATTCGTCCAGTCGTAGATTGAAAGGCACTAGTGTGGTAAGCGGACGAAGAGCGACGCAGGCGTGCTGAAGGAGCTAAACCCGAGCCGTTTCACTCAAAACCTTAGTGTATCCATCCGCACGCATTACAAGAGTAACGCCTAAACTCCCCGTTGACATATTGGACATAATGAATTTCCAGGGATTACAATGTTTGTAAAACTGCTAGAGTGAGAGCAGGAGTTACAACACACCAGACACTTTTAGGGTCAAATTTATCCAATTGTTGTGCTGCACACTATCAAAATACTATTAAAACAAGTACAAGTCGATCTTTGGCATTTGACATAACTGCTTACATATCCGGGCATGCAAAATAGAGACATAAGATTGTACAAATCTAAGGCAAACCAGGCTCAGGACCCAAAAAAGTAACAGGTCCCTTTTTTTTATAGAAAATATAGAAAAACGCATAATTAATCTTTTTGAACGTTACAACAAGAATGCTCTGAATAACAAAGCAGATATCATACATCAACTATTTCTCAAGCACTACTGGCCCAATATGTTTTCATGTTGTCAATGCACAGGCAAGCCAACGATGTTTAACTGGAGGCAGAACGAGTGCGAAGCCGAGCGCTTGTGTGCTAAAACGAATTTCCAAGTCTCACGTCATTTAATGGTTGATAAAATGTTTTGATTAAAAACCTATGTACATTTTCTAGTTCCCTCGCTAACGCTCAGGAAGGAAGTACACCCAGGTATGCCTTTTGCACGCGTGTTGCCACGGTTACCCTGTGACGAATAGGCCAGTAGTATCTACTCTACAGTAAGCGTTGTGCAGAGACAACACATGCACTTGTGGAGTAAAGAGTTAAGGAGCAACGAAACAGATTTCACAGTCTACGGATAATGTCAACTCATATGTGTGGAAGCTTATCTAGACATACATTTAAAAAATAAAATAGACAATTCACACTGGGAAAAAAGAGGAGGAACAAAACAGAATAATAATGAGAAAAAGAAAATCCACACAAAGTTTACACTTAACACAGCGGGAGTATGAGTTTAACTGTATAGGCCAAGATTGCGTCACCAATGAGCTACAATAGCATTGAGCATCCATCAGACGACGACTGCAGACGTCTGGGCTGTAAGGCGGCAAAACGCGACGAAGGCATCCGATAAAACGAGAGGGAAAAAGAAAAAAAAAGAAAGAAAAAAGGAGACAACAAAATAAAATTAAAATCTAAAAATCCATATTCCCTGAATTATAAAAAGGTTAAAGTGCCCAAGAGATACTTTAGGTCTATACTAGGACTGGTCTATGACAAGGCCCTGGTGTGTGTGTGTGTGTGTGTGTGTACGTGTGTGTACATACATGTGTGTGTGTGTGTGTGTGTTAAAACCAGGGCCTCGAGTTCACCTGGTACAGCTTGAATAACTGTTCAGAGATAGAGAAACCTTGTTGAACATACAGGCCAACAATATACATGGCTTTACGGTCCTAATATGTTTTCCCCCACAAAGAGATCCATTTCAATCTTCATAGATACTATTACCCAGTGTTTAAAAAAAGATGACATTTTAAGTTTAAATTTGGGTCGAAAACCCCTTTAAATAAAATACTATAGAACTATACTCCACTCCCGCCAAACAGGACGTGGCATTTAATAAATTTGCTCCCGGCAATGCCTAATAAACTGCACATTTTATAAAAAAATATCTTTGGTTACAGTATACAATCAAAAAAAAACAAAAAAACCACAAAATATAAGAACAGGTCAACTCGCAGGTCCTCACTTCCTGGTTTTAGACACAGACCTCCTTGTCGTTATGCTCTTCGGCCACCAGGTGGCGGTGCTGTACTACTGTCCTGTCTGCTGCACCGGCTGCGTCATTCAGCACCAGGGCAACGGGTCAGCCATTTAAACTGGACTAAAGCTTCCGACTTTGTTTCGGAGGCCAACTTTTCTATACGATTTCTTGCGCTGCGTTATGTCCACACCCGGTTTGTTCGGCGCCGCACGTTAATGCGTCCCTGCGCGCGACCATTATGATTCGCTGATCTCGTGAGTGGGCGGTGGGGCGGACTGCACCTCAGCACCCCAGGGGCATTGTGGGAGCCCAGCGTATGGGAGCAGTGCCGTTAAGATAAAAGCCGTTTTTGAAGTGAGCGTCAGGGAGCGATGGACAATGAGTCATTTTAGTCCTGTAGTGCTTATCTCTCCGCCTCACCCACACTCCTTTTTCCCTCCCTCCCGTCGGACACACTTTGTTGTGGACGTCAACACAGGACACATGCCTACACGGTAACCAAGCACCCTGAGAGGCGGTTGCCAAGTAACGGGTGATGCAGTCCGCTGGTTCATGGGATGTGGGTGACCCCATCATGTTACCCCCCATGCCAACAGAACACCGTTACATGCGGTCTTGCCAATACCTCAGCAGAGGTCCATTTACTCAGTTTACTGCTTTTGGCCATTAACTCTTAACTCTTGTTGAACCCTCGCTGATCGTCTCACAGGAGACTGAGGAGTCTTCTGTCCGCCTTGCCTCGTTTCTTTCAGATACCCATTTCCCAAAGTTCCTCTCCTACCTCCTTCTTCCTTCCTTCCTTCCTTCCTTTTGACCAACTTCCTGCTACCAGAACCTACTCTGTCATCCCTCCCCCCTCTCCTTCACCCACAGCGGCACACGTGAAGGTCAGAGGTCACGAGGAGGGCAGAAGATTGATCATAATCCATACCAACATACATCCAATACCTTCTTGTGACTCGATACAAAAACACACGTTTCTGACATGGGGACCGTATTTCTGACCATAAACCTCTTACATTCGACCACCTTCAAGAAGGCTTTGAGCCTTCCTGCATTCAACACATCCTTTATCGTCTTAGGCACAACCTTTTCAACCATGTCCTTCTACAAAGACCTGCCACTCTTCAGGCCACAAATCATGTTTTCAACAACCCGCTTACAGAGACTTAATCTTATTCCTCATCTCGCTAAACCGCCTACAGCTGACCACCTGCTGAGAGTCCTCCCATGTCTATTTGGTTCTAGATTTTCCTTTGGGCATGCGATTGCAATCTTTTTTGGCCCCATCTCAACTTCCCAAGCCGATACCACCTTCTCATGGTGTGCCTCTTCCTGCGACGATTTGGCTAAACATCTGTCCAGTTTTAAATAGCAACAGCAGCAGCGGAAATAGCATCAGCGGACCGTCCATTTCCACTGGATTCTGAAGATGACTCGCTTTGCTCTCTTTCTACTGCATGACTGTCCGCACTCTGCCTCAAGCCTGGGTTAAGATTTCAAAATTAAAATAAGACTATTTGAAGATTCAACAAAACAAAAAAAAAAAAGATCTTCACCCACATAAATTAACAGAAAACTATGTACAGAAATGCGACACACTTAAATAAAATTTTAAAAAAACAAAATCCACCATCCTTCCATCCGGATCGACCGATAGAGTCAAGGATCCTTCAGTTTGGAGGAGGTAAAAAATACAAATAAAAATGAAAACACAAAAAAACAACAACAAACAACGAAGGATTGCATAAATTATGAGACAGCCGAGAGCTGGGGTTGAGAGGGATAAAGCCATCACAGCGAGAAAGAGAAAGAGAGAGAGAGAGAGAGAGAGAGAGAGAGAGAGAGAGAGAGAGGAGAGAGAGAGAGAGAGAAAAGAGAGAAAAGAGAGAAAAGAGAGAGAGAGAGAGAGAAAAAAAAGAGAGAAAATAGAGGAGAGAGAGAGAGAGCGAGAGAGAGAGCGAGAGATGGAGTCGGTCCAGAGAAGACAACTCAATATGGCACAGTGATAATAGCGAGCGTGATTCTTTGGTGCGTTGCACGTAGATGAAGGCCTCCTCTGTTTGGACTGAACCAATGTCTGGTACCCTCCTCCACAACAACAACAACAACCACCACCAGACTCCACCTCCTTTAAGAGTACAGTGGGTAGGGCAGAACTAACCTAGACCCCAGTTTATCCATCTCCTCTGTGAAGACGGGTGGTGGTGGCGGCGTAGAGAGTTAAAGCAATCAACCTCAGGCGTAAGTAGTCTCTCTATCCATACGCTTTCATTCCACACCTCCAGTATGACCTCCTCCTCCTGGACATTTGAAGAGTATCCTTCTCCTCCAATGGAAAGGGAGCTTCTAAGTGAGCAAATCCCTCGTCGCCAACAGAGTCCGGCAGCCCGCTAGGCTTCAGTAGTCATGTTTAAGATTAAGTTTTTGTTTTATTGTTGTTGTTGTTGTTGTTGTTTTGAATCCTTGTAGTTAAGGCGCCCCCGGGGCAACGCTCAGGGCCTCCTGCAGTTTCCGGCGGTAGTTGTCGTAGCGACGGGCGACGGTCTCCGCCTGCTCCCGCTCCTCCTTGTCCAGGATGCGCAGAAAGTTGTGGAGCTCCGGGATGGAGAACGCGTCCCACTGGGGGAGGACGAGGGAGAAGAGGGGGAGGACGAGGGAGAAGAGGGGGAGGACGAGTTATTTGGGGGGAAGCATAATTCAACGCTTGAGGGATTGAAGAGGTTAACATCGTGGAACCGTGGCTGTTCCCAATCTTAAAACTGTGGCATGCTGACTTGTCAAACGGGAATATTGCCAGTTGCTACAGTTACTTCTGCAGATGTCTTCAATTCCCAAATTTCCCGTCTGCGAAAAATAAAGTACCAGCTTATCTCATCAATTCATTTGGTTGTAGCTGCGGCAGCCAAAGTAAAAAATTGTCTGTTCTGTTATTAGCTGAGTGAGAGTGAGAGCAAGAGCGAGCGAGTGAGAGAGACCTACCATGACCTCTCCAGTCTGCTGTTCTCGGAGGACAAAGCCGAATGTTTCGGCGTCGGGTCCGGCCACCAGGCGTAGGAACAGTGGCTGCTCCCCTTCTGCCAGCTTACACACGTACACTGGAGGACACACACACACACACACACACACACAATTCAACTGAATTCAATTCAAATCTTTAGTTTGAAAACTGAAACTGTATAATTGTTCTCCAGTGCAAAATATTGCATTGCAGTGGAAGACATATAACTTATACATAGTACCACTTTGTCTCTCACACACACACACACACACACACACACACACACACACACACACACACACACACACACACACACACACACACACACACACACACACACACACACACACACACACACACACACTAATAGCTTAAATCACAACTGGCTGGTTTTGTTTTGCTTGTGGTGAACGGCTCTTTCAGCACTAAGTTTCATGTGACTGCATCTGTTTGCGTGTGCAGGTTAAGCGAGGCCTGCGCATACGCACAGTGTCAAGGTCCATTACCAACTACTTAGAAACCAGTCACGAGAGATGGGAGGGGAGAGAGGGAGAGGGGGAGAGGAGCGAGACTGGATACAACGCCATAAAACATGATGCTGCATGTATTGAAAACCTAGAGGCAGTCCAAGTCTGTAATGGAGAGGAAACTTCAACACCAGATCTCTCTCCTCTCCCTCACCTATACCTCTCCCTCTCCCTCTCCCTCTCTCTCTCTCTCTCTCTCTCTCTCTCTCTCTCTCCCCCCCCCCCCCCCCCTCTGGCTACTGCAATGTTATGGAGATGTTAACATTCATTATACACTCGTACTATCAGGCTGTTAGAAAGTACTTTTTTTTTTTTTTTTTTTTACAGTATTCTTTCAAATAAGCTGAAAAAATCCAGCAAAGACTTTTCTAACCCCTTCAGCCTACATTTGGTAGAGGGAGGACTGTTGAACTATTGTTGTGTTTTATAAAAATAAAGAGGCGAGGTTTACGTCATAGGCTGTGTACTTGTGTTATTACATTATCTGGGTCACATAACACTGAAATAATCAAAAGATGTATCCTGGGATTCATTCAAAACCTTAATTTGCTTGAAAAAAAACAAACAAATATTTTAAAGTTGACCGACAGAGACAATTATATTGTTGATGAATGGATGGATTAAGGACGTTAATAAAACATCCTTAATACACACACACACACAGAGATCAGAGTCCTAAACCTGAAGGAATAGCCTGTTAGCCTGATGGTAAAAGATGCCGTCTAGACAGCTGTGGTCTGACAGGGACAACTAAAACTACACACTAAATACACACACAGGCCATATGCTCAGTACTCTATGCAACATACACACACACACACACACCCCTGTGGTTACAACTCATAGTCAACATTCTTTGAAAGAAAACTGTAAACAGCACTATAAGCTCGCTCAATCCAGAAACAGCAAATTAAAACGTTGAAAACAGACATATAAACCCAGAGCTTTACGGGAAATAAAAGCGGTTAGGCCCTGACTCACAAACAAACACATTTCATTGACTTAGAGATGAATCAATGGCAATGTAGTACCATTACAAATATCTCAAGGCATGCCTAAGCAAACATTTTATTTATTTATTTTACTTGGAGCAAACCACCTTGAGGTGGGGGAAAGTGACTTGTATTTATTATGTGTGCATTATGTGCTCATGTCCTGTAGAAAGGCTTCTGTTATGAGCTCAGTAAGTCTTTGTCTGATGAAGCATATGCATGTCGATGGTCGTGAAACCCAGCAACAGCTGATGTGTGTTACAAGTGTGTGTGTGTGTGTGTTAAATGTGTGTGTGTGTGTGTGTATTCTTGGCCAAGTGTTGATAGCAGGGAGTGCCCTGTGGTATTTAGCAACACAGCGAGGGGTTTCGATGTTTAGAAATAAATAAACACAAACACACACACACACACACACACTTACCCTGCTCCTCTCGACTGTAGCGCTTGTAGAGGGCATATTTGGCCGGGTTGTCAGCTACTGTGAACTTGTTCAACAGGGCGACGATCACCTACAAAAAAAGCAACCCAAACAAACACACCAGGGAAAAAAACAAACACACCTTTAGTCAACATGATTCACACAGTAAATACACACTTGATACCGTCGACAGTAGAGCAAAATGAGGATGACCTCATCCAAGCTGAACCCTAGGAATGTGCCCTGTGTCGGTCTGGAGCGCTGCCTGCGCTACACAGGCTGCTTCCACTTATTTTCATTTGACCCGTCTCTCCGAGCACTGACCGTTGAGGTTTTTGAACACTTACTGGAAAGATTAGCGGTAACGTTTGTCGAAGATTTATCGCAACAGCTATATAACCTGATCATGGGTCATCGGAGCCCCGAGTTGGAAACCAGAAAACAGCAAGGGTTTTCTGCAACTTTCTGTTTCGTTACGGAGATATTCAGCCGAAGGAGGAAGCTTTCAGAAGGGGAATTTAATAACGGTATTTTCCGCAGTGTTGATTTGAAACCTTTACAGTTTACTACTGCTGGCCGACTTTGTGTATGCCAAGTACGCGCTGATGAGGTCCCCGCCTCGAGCAACATGATCGGCCGAAACAAACATGAAGCGAATGAAAGGGAGACTTTAGATTCAGTCTAAAGTCCGATTCGAGCCGACGGACGTCGCATTCACCTGCTTGACGGTGTTGTTGGAGCTGATGTGCAGGGTGTTGGTGGAGCCGCGTGGGAGGTAGAAGGCCTCCTCTTCGGCCACCGGGCCCCGGCCGCCCCTCACCGTGACGGGCCGCCGCAGCTCCAGCTGCACCTTGATGAAGCCGGTGTACACACCACTGGGACTCTGCAGGGGAGAGGGGGTGGAGGGGTGAGGAGAGAAGGGTAGGATGATGAAAATCAATCAAGATGTACAAAACACACAGACGGTATTAAAGTGATGTTAAACTTAAAGGAAGGACAGCCAACAGTATAAACGGGCTTTATAATACGTATCTGTTATATGTTTATGTAAATGAGCATATTTTAAAAGAAAAGACATGGGTTTTTTTCAGCAACACATACAGTACGTCTGTGCCAATCTAAACAGATAATATTGACTGACTGTTTATAAAAAGGACCTTGATAGTTCTCACTTGATCGGCATGGGACAGAACACAACAACAAACATACTAGGAGGCTACCCTTTAAGCTTGGCAGGAGTCGGACTAATTGGTAAAATGATCTGAACAATTTCCATGTTTGCCATCACGGTGGCTGCCAGCCACTTAGATTAACCCCCCCCCCCCCCCCATACGTCCCACGGACAGATGGTCCCACACTGGACCACAGAATCTAATCATGTTACTCCATATGTGGACATGACTAGTACTAGTATGTATGCATGCGTGTGTGTGTGTACATGGTATTCAGTGCGCGCACACACACACACACACACACACACACACACACACACACACACACACACACACACACACACACACACACACACACACACACACACACACACACACACACACACACACACACACACACACACACACACAAAAAGCCAGCCTTGTGTGTGTGTGTCTGTGGAACAAAGACCAACACAAAGAAAGACATAAAAGTAAAGAAAACGCATGTGGAGACACCAACAGATGTTGACAGGAGACTGCAATGGTACAGAGCTTAATGTAGCTGGGCTACATTAAGCTCTGTACCATTAGATCTTTCCGATATATAGTTATAATACCGCTTTTATGCCTTTATGAGTCGTTTTCCCCAAGTTGCTGATGGTTTGGTGTCTGTTGAACATGGTGCTCAAGTATTCTGGTGACCAAAGCCACCATTTGTCTGTCTGTAACAGTTTTTGGTTTACTTTTACTTCACTTTTTCACATTTTTTTCTTCATCTCTTTCTCCAGAGTAGCGGATATTATTTTAACAGAGCTCAATATTTTGACAATGTCACTCGCTAAGCCCCCCGAAAAAGGGATTCGACGTGTATCCGTTCTGACACGTGAAGTTATGAGTCACATGACCAGGAAGCGCGTCCCCTGGGGGGTGCGTCGGACAAAAGCAAGAAAATGACGACATGGCTGCAGAGGAATGCTGGAGGGGAGCGTGGATCCTCAGGGGTCAGGAAGACTAGCTTAACTCTGCTTTAAAGCACAACGTATGCACCAGTTTCAGCGCACGAGGCATTATGGACACATAGGAACGGGGATCCTATGAAATGACCTCATGTACCATTCGACACGTGCCATTTCTTCCTGACCCTTTACTTGACCTTTACGACGTTGAAAGAGAAAGACAAAAAAGTAAAAAAAGCCCATTCATTTTGATAGGTTAGGAAAACAAGAATATATTTAAGAATAGCAGTAATACTGTGTGTGTGTGTGTGTGTGTGTGTGTCCACTCACCAGTGTCATTTTGAGGTGGTCCTTGGTGAGGGCGTTGTACTGCTCCACCCTCTGCCTGATCTCCTCCCTGCTGAGCTGTGTGCGACGCTCCTTCTCCTTCTCCACATTCTGATGGACACACCAGGGGGAGAGACAGGGAGAGAGGGAGAGAGAGAGACAAGGTGTTATTGTCTGAATGATTACAGTGTAAACATCAGCCATGACAGAGTCACGCGCTGGCCTGCATTCACACCAGACCAGAGGGCATCAGTCTGTTAATAGGCGACGGGGCGACGTTAAGCCTCCCTTTCCTGCCCCGCCCCTAAGTTCACATGACCCAGCGATTAGCCGGGTCCACGACCGGCAAAGAAAGAAATAAGTAAATAAAGAAAGAACGAAATAAAGCAATAAAGAAAGGAAAGAAAGAACGAAAAAAGAACAAAATAAAGAAAGACACAGATTGAAAGAAGGAACAAAATAAAGAAAGAAACGAAGAAACAAAAAGAAACAAAAGAAAGATGAAAGAACTAAATAAAGAAAGGAAGACCTTTGGCTGCACTGTGCAACTTTGCTGATTGAGGTCACATGGTTAGACAATAGCGCTGTGTGTGGCGTCTAGAGCCCACATTATCTGTCTGTTAACTGAATTAAAAAGGGCATATTGTGGTACATCATACCGGCAATACTGGTTGAGAGACCATTGACAAGTGACGTCTGTAATGTGGATATGAGGAGCAAATTGTCCACAAAAGCCTCAGGATTAAACTATTAGTTTCAAAATGGTCACCGTCTGTCTGTGTGTCTGTGTTTGTATTTTACACAGGAGCAAAGCTAAGCCATTCTGTGCATCATCATCAGCCCTGTGTGTGTGTGTGTGTGTGTGTGTGTGTGTGTGTGTGTGTGTGTGTGTGTGTGTGTGTGTGTGTGTAAATAAAACCTTATGGAGATGATACACCATAGCCAAGAAAACGTCTCCTGTCTTTAGTGTTTCTCCCCATCGAATTTGGTTGCCAAGCCAACCGACAGACAGACTGCAGGCACACTGGAGTATTTGTTTATACGATATGAAAGTTAAAGTTATGCAAGTTGTATCTCTTGGTCCTCAACATCGCATTACAGTCTTGTCATATAGTGTATTTAGTGTTGTAGAGAGTGTATTCCTCTATGTACACAGCTAATTATCATCTAATAATTATTTCTGTAATAGCACCTAATGTCCGAATGGTAGATGCAATAAGTGGATTTGTAATTCTTAATGATTCTTGATAATGTGTGTGTATCAAGACTCCTCCGAGATGTTTGAAATCTCGGTGTGTAGTGTGTGTGCGCTTACATGGGCATAGTGCAGCTTTTCTTGGCTGCTAGTAAAAGCGCACACACACACACACACACACACGCACACACGAGGGTAGAGTCCAAAGGGAGGACTTGCAGGCATACACACCCTTATATGGGAAACACTACATAATAACGAGACAGGGTGCCAATGTAACAAGCGCACACGCACACACACACACACACACACACACACACGCCAATATACCCCCTGTTATCTGTGCCAAGTTTACAGCTCAAAGGTCCCACAGGAATACCGGGTGAGAGTGTGTACTTCACCCATGTCTCTCTACAACATAAACAGCAGGAGGAGAGGAGCGGGAAGATCGGCTATCTGTCAAGATGCGCCCCTGGCGTCTTCACCAGGCCATTTAAACCCACATTGTTGCCCATCTCTCAGCCTCCTCCATCTTGGCTGGTCGAACACTTTAAACTAAGCTTGGAAATCATTTGGAGAGAAAATGTTTTTTACAAGGCCTCACTTGGTGGCGACTTCTCCTTTCTATCCCCCCCCCCCCCTTGTGGTTTCCTATAAAGGCTATGGGAGCCATGTGTTTGTAGGCAGCTCTGAGACGGTCTCTCTTTGGCTGTTTTTCTCTCTCAATGTGAAGCGGCGCACACACCGCACACAACAACCACAACACAACAACAACACAACGGAGGCGACCCCTCATTCTTCCATAACTCATTGTTTATTCATAACTGTCCCATCCCATCATGCTGTCAGCATTGACATGAGGATACACGTGTTAATATCTCACATGCCCAGTAGAGAGAGAGCTCTAGAAAACCCCCATATGGGAAACCGATGGGGGTTTGCGGGGCGCACACATCTCCTGAACTTCAAAGCCTCTGCCTTATGGTGACATATCTGTCTGTCTGTCTGTCTGTCTGTCTGTCTGTCTTTCAGACTGTAGGTTCACTGGAACAAACACTGATTCATGGAGATTATGGCCGGGAACAGACAGGATTTAAGAAAACGTAGAGCAAATCTCGGCGCACATGCACACACACACACACACTTCAAAGTAATTCCATTCATTTTCCATCCGTCTGCTTAAGTTACGGGATGGTGTTACAGGTGTGTGTGTGTGTTTGACCTGCCGGTGTCTGATATTCGAGTCCACAGTAAAAAGCCAGTGGTGCGGCCGGCCAGATGTGCCTACAGCTCGGAGCCAAACGTGACCATGAGATTGTCTATGTGAGTGTGTTCAATGTTTTAAAAAGCTCCCTCTCATGTTACAAAGTGAGTCGCTATATCTCCAGCTCATTTCACTATGGAGGAGCATCATTTCCGGTTATGTCCGGTAAAATGTAAGGGGGCGTAGGTTTCTGAGCGGGCCGTTCTCACCGCTGTGTCTAAATGCATCTCTGCATTTTGCATTTAGAAATCCCCCAGACGATTGGTAGGCGGTGAGAATCTCCCATCGTCTGGTATGGCGAGACTACACTTAAGAGAGAAATCTTCAGAAACGGGAGCGCACTTCTAGGGTGGCTTGTTCGTCGGAAACGGGTGCCATTGACGGACCGGAGTCGCTGAATAATGGAGACAGGATTGACACCGGAGAGCTACAG
>JAOPHQ010002738.1:0-29991 GCA_030340625.1 Merluccius polli | reverse complement strand
TGAAAAGAGAGGGAGGCTACACAGAGGAGAGGGAGGGGGGGGAGAAGGAGAGAGAGAGACTTTTAGGCCGCTTTATCTTTCATACTCTCAGGTTAAGCCCCCGTTTCCTACACAGCGATCTGGTCAGAGATGCATCAAGGAGAGACTGAAATAGTTTTGTCCACCACTGCTTCATGAAGCGTTCGCTTAGCAAGCAGGGTCCAGAATGAACACCTGCAGCCAATGGCGGATAGATTTAACCATTTGGCCGGTAAGCAAATTGAAAACAATCGCTTGGCCGGTAGATTTTTCCACTCTGGCAGAAGGCTAATTTTGGACCTGCTAGCAAGTACACAGGAGACTGCAGGACAGATACTCATTGCTTTCCAATGAGTCACAATCAGTGAGCTTCATCGTACGTCCACTTACCGAGCGTGGTGTAAACATCTGGCAGAAAAGCCACAGTGGGTTAAATGACGCGTGGCTACAAGAAGAAGTCCACGTCCATGTCATTCATAATGAACGTGTGAACGGACTTAATAATAGATAAGGAACAGAAGGAGGCTTGGTGGTAAACATAATATTCCAGGAGGATATAATAAGGATATAATATTTATAATATCCCGGCCTCCGGTTGAGGTTCCAGTTGTTGAAGACATGAAGGCTACATGCTAAACAGAACATTGTGGGGACTTTGCGACATGGCAACAACTACTAAGTCCAATTGAAACCTTTATTGTGAGACCACTTAAATCGTTGCCATCGTCGCAAGCAGTGGTGGTGCAGTTTGTCTCGGTCTGCGCCGCACCACTGAGCAGTTTTCTGGTTGAGAAGTGTCAGCGCAACAATGAAATCAAGTGTGTGACAAGCGTGATAAGTATGATATTTTCCCTCTCCGACTGCAGTTCAGTGCAATTTTTATTTCCCCACGACATCGCACTGATTTAATGAGTCAATCATCTTCGTGGTTGTTTTTAGTCAGGCTGGTTGAATTATGTGCGGGGGTGGATGCAAAAAGTGTGTGTGTGGAGTGTTATAAAGAGTCTGTATGTATGTATGTGTATGTGTGTGTGTGTGTGTGTGTGTGTGTGTGTGTGTGTGTGTGTGTGTGTGTGTGTGTGTGTGTGTGTGTGTGTGTGTGTGTGTACACCTTCGGGTGTTGACGGTGTCCTCCATCTCCCGGGCCTTCTTCGCAGCTGTGCGAAGTACAGGCTCCGGGATATTAGCCAATCGTGCGACGTTTAGCCCGTAGCTCCGCCCCGCCGCTCCCTCGGTCAGCTGGTAGAGGAAGGTGATGAACTCTGGCTGAACATCATCATCTAATGCACCCACACACACACACACATCAACCAATGTCTTAAAATGACGTAATGACTCCATTGAAACATCGATAATCAAACAATTACATTGCAAATTAAATATGAGGAAAAATTGAAGTTAAAGTAATGTCCAATCGTGCAACTGTAGATCAGTGTAGTTGGGCAGAGAAAGGCAACCAGGAACTTGACTTTGTAGAGAATTGTCCTCATTGGCAGCTACAAAACTAGCCCTGATTGGTTGTTTTTTGGCTGGCGGGTTGACGGCCTACTCCACATAAGGCCATAAGGCACTTGTTGAATTTACTTTGGATTTAGAGATAGCTGCTGGAAGGTTATTGTGAGTAATTTGACCATTTTGAATCATTTTACAGAAATATGGACTACTGCTTGATCATTTAAGTGTATATACTGCACACAATACTTTTGTGTTAATCCTCACACTAGCTGGATATATAATGAAATATCAACGTGACCTTTAGGAAAGAGACGGCACCGTTCGCGTGTTCCTGCCCACACAAGAACACACACACAACACGATAAAGTCTAACTAACACACAACATGTACCTCGGGCGCCGCGCGTCTCCACCTCGGGTTCGTTGAGCAAAAAGGCCATGTGGTAGTTGGTTACATGTTGCGGATGCAGCCGCTCCAACTCACACAGAGAAGGGTAGTGGGTCACAAAAAGGGTGAGAGACTTCACCTTATAACAGAGAGATAGGCAGAGAGAGAGAGAGAGAGAGAGAGAGAGAGAGAGAGAGAGAGAGAGAGAGACAGAGTCACCACCAACACCAACATAAGAGATGCTTCACAACTAATCCATGTCATGGGTGATATGGAGGTATTTATTGGATAAAATAGCTCATTGTATTCCTGCTGCTAGGCCTGGGCCCTGGGCCAGAGACACAGCCAAGTTAGGCAAATTGTACAAAAGATAACACTCTCGTCTGAACCTAGAACAATCTAGAATATCCAATTTCCGTTGAATTTTGCTCATGACTAAGAAAAGCAGCACAGAGCACTTCCTCATCTCTGTCGATGTGGTCCTTTATTAAGTGCTGACACTACTATGCAATTGCTCTTCACCATGTTGCCGTCCTTCTGTCTTAACGCCATTCCTCTCTCTTGAGACTCCGGGGGCAGACGGATCAGAGTCAAAGTGTTTCATTGCTCGTGGGCCAGATTCAGATTCAAGTGTTTCATTCGCCTGCTCCTTTATCTCTCCAAGTCCTGGCAGACAAAGAGAGGAGAGGCTGGGGATTCTGTGGACCGCTGCACTTTTGGACTCATGCAGGCTCTCACTCTCATCTCTCTGATACGCACACACACACACACACACACACGCGCACACCAGTCCTGTGCCCTGAGGGCCAGCTGCAGAGAGCACTTCACCAAAACAAACACATTCCCTTTCCTGCTTACTTTAACAATCCAATAGCAAATTGATTCAGAGGCCGAACTTCCACATCCCCAGCACCACTAACACCGTTATATATAGGAATGGCTTCTCTTTGGAAAAACCAAAAACAATCATCAGAAAATAAATTAACAATGATATTAATATTGATATTTTGGTTTGTCATACGACGGTAAAGATTTTTTCTTAAAGGTTGCGTAACACGGTAACCCAATCACGTTTTCTGATCTTATTAAGAGTGTTCCCATAAATAAACCCTCAGGGCCTTTCGACCATATCCACATTATTAACAACACGCCACACCTCCCATCGCGCCACATTTATGCGATACCTGACCATCGATTTTGGGTCACCATCGCTGAAATCAAGGTGGGCCAACATTAAAAAACAAAACCAGTTCATTTACCAACAGCTTGCCTAGAAGGGTCTGCAAGCCACCCTGCGTCGAATCTAAGTGGCCATGGGGTGACACTTTATAACGTTTAGTCATGAGTCATTTATAAGCCTTGTGTTAATGAGGAACTAATCATTACACACATAAATATACTTTTGTACATGATTCATTAGTGTGGATAGCCTATCCAGTGGACTGTACCAACTTGTAGGCTGATCTATCCCTCATACATCTGGGTGGACTCTCCCGCTTGTGATGTCACTAGAGGGTAGATTTTGACATGGCTTGTAATGGGTAATCACACCTGGTGGTAAAACAGGGCTTTAACATAGCACTTAAATCATCTACAAATGTATATTAATGTTTTGTTAATGATTAGTTCATTAACTTAAAGCTTATAAATGACTTATGACTGAACGTTATTATAACATGTGTTACCTGGCATGGTAGTCTGGTGGCGAGCAATGACACAATAATGACCATGGCAAGATAAGATCACCAAACGCCAGTATTGACTGCGTTGCTGGTGATGGTGGGATCACAATGCGTTGAGTTAAAAGTGTGTGTGTGGTTGGGCGAGGTCTAGTTGTTGCTGTGTTGTTGTTGTCATATCATGCGGGCAGACAGGCAGGCTGCGGACCGGGCTAGCTTCAGGACCCGGCCTCCGACCCACTCCTGCCCGGGAAAGGTCACATGTCACTCGAATTACCTCCCTCTCTCAGAGATGTTCGGGGGTCACTTCTGCTTGCTCTGAAGCCTCACACACCAAACACCCAGAGAGCCACAACCTCTCACACACACACACACGCGCGCGCGCACACACGCGCACAGGCACGCACACGCACACACACACACACACACACACACACACACATAAAATGCCAGGCTATTTCAATCAGTTCTCTCCACCTAGAGTTAAAAGTTAAAGCAGTGTGACTAATGGCCTGATTAGTTGCTAATGGCAACTAATAGGGAGACATCCTCCCCCTTCCACTTCCTCCTTCCTCACCCTCCTCTTCATCCTTCTCCTGCTCTTCCTCCCTCCTCTTCCTCCGCCCCTTCATCATCCTCCTCCCCCTGCTCCTTCCTCCTTCCTCCCCCTCCTCCTGCCCATCCTCCCTCCTCCTCCCCCTCCTGCGTTGGAGCCGTCTGGACTGCAGGTAGGGAGCCACGGAAAATGGTTTGTGTGTAATGGTGCGTATAAACCCTATCTGTTTGAGGGTCAGTAAGTGGGTGAATACTGGTTTAGCGTTACATAGGGGAACAGCCAGAAGATTATCGAAAGAGACAAGAAAATGTCTCGGGGTTCTCCATCACTGTGAAACGTGGTTGAGCAAACGGGGGAGATGATCTGAAACGTGCATGCACATCAAATGTACACAAACGTGTGGATGTTGAGAGAGGTCTGCAGCGCTGCCGAGGGGCCGACGGCGAGGCTGACAGGAATCGTGTCCTCGGCGATGTATTCACCAGTTCCTCTCTGACAACAATACCGACAGTCATTACTATCATGCACTGAGTGTGAATGAGTGTGCGAGTGTGTGTGTGTGTGTGTGTGTGTGTGTGTGTGTGTGAGAGCACACGTAATTCCACGAAAAGGCCAAACGTGTCCAAGATGTGGTCTTTTTTTCTCACTCCAATTAGACACCAGCCCCCTGCTGCTTGGACCGTATGACTAACAAGGTTTACCTGTGTGTGTGTGTGTGTGTGTGTGTGTGTGTGTGTGTGTGTGTGTGTGTGTGTGTGTGTGTGTGTGTGTGTGTGTGAGCTGGTGATTAAATTGGTAACCTTCAAACAATCCGCCATCACAAAATAAGTGTCTCATCCGTTTCACAACACCAACTTACTTCAAGTCAGAAATCAAATCACGTCTACCATGAAACAGGATTCACTTCAAGGGGTTTATGGGGGAAATGTAATCCCTAGAACACATGGATAGCACCCGACCAGAAACACGCTCGGCTACACAAAACAACGCCATACCGCGCTCAGTGGTAAACTAACTCGCTAACTAGCAACCGCCGAGTCACATTCCGCAGCAGCACGGTGAAGACAAGGTTCAAAGCGTGGCATTGGGGCTAATGCAGCAGAGCATTGTGGGACATCCCTGCAGCCCTGTGAGCGCCGACGTACAACCTGGCGGGGGCAGGAAGTTGAGTTGACCCCTCAGCTGGACACAGGGACAGGGAAAGGTCAGTTGCCATAACAACGGAACGCCAGTTGCATTCTTGTTTGATGATGATGACGACTGTG
This sequence comes from Merluccius polli, assembly GCA_030340625.1. Taxonomy (NCBI): domain Eukaryota; kingdom Metazoa; phylum Chordata; class Actinopteri; order Gadiformes; family Merlucciidae; genus Merluccius; species Merluccius polli. Next base: position 24,631 of record JAOPHQ010002738.1, on the reverse strand, counting down.
ATGGCGGTGATGATGAAGACGACGATGAAGACGATGTCGACGATGAAGACGACTTCGATGATGAGGATGATGAGGAAGACGACGACGTCAACTAAGAGGGGGCTGGAGCTGAGGAAGAGGAGCGGTAGATTCTGGTCCGCGGCGAGGCTGAAACTCCCCCTCTTGTGTATCGTTGCTTCATATTGCTTCCTTTAATAGCAGCAGGGTCTGTTTCTAACAAATCAATGCTGTTACACAAAAGCCGCTTGGCCAGCTCCCTGCGGCTGTCGACAACAGCCCTCGGTTGTATCAGCCTCTGCCTTAACGTTCACAGGTTTCCAGGAACATTACATAACTGCGAGACACCGTCCAAAGATTAATGCGGAACTGGCAAAACATGAAAACCGGGGAAGAACATTTTGGAAATGTTTACTCTCCTCTATACTTGGGACTCGGGGCAGCGGCGGGTCCTTGGGGTCGGTTTGATAATCAAGTCAAGGCAAAAGAAAAAAGAAAAAAAAAACTAAAGTAAATGCAAGCTTTCATACTTTTGGGCACGGCGTGCCAGCTGTTTAGCTGAGCGCAGATCCCTCATGGGCCAGAGCTAAACTTCAGATCACTCCCGTGGCATTTGAGTCTCTCGGAGCGAGAGCGCGTCACCCTCGTCCATCCAGAGTCCCCGGGCTCATCCAAGTCTGCCGGTTGAGGGCCGCGCTCGCCTGGAGCTGAATGACGCCGACAGCAGGGCTGGCGAAACAAAGATCCTCAGGTTTCCTCATTATGGGCGGAAGGCCCTTCACTGAGAGCCCACGCGGAGAGAGGTGGCCACTCTGAGATCACCAGTCAACCCTCTGGTTCCTTTCCACACGTACCGCAACACACACACACACACACACACACACACACACACATACACAACCTGAGGGGATAATTCACAGTGGGCATACGCAACACTGTGCAACACCCAGAGGACCTCTGACTGTGCTGGCTGAAATGCTCCTTAAGGAGCACAAGCATAAACATTAATTATCATATACACACACACACACACACACACACACACACACACACGCACACACCACAATAACTAACACACTAACAACTAGTTACTAATAGTAACTGATCTATGTATTGTTTATTAATTACTGATTCCAAATATGCATGATGAACTTAACATAACCCCCCGTCTTTATTCTGGTTGAAACGGTTCAATTGATCAGATTATCTCTGCTCTGAAGTTCTCTAACCAGGTGTGTTGGTTCAGCCAGAAGACTGAGGATCCCACTCAGGAGGACAGAGCAGCGGCTGTATCCTCTCATATGTGACTGATAACCGGGGGACAGCGAGGCCATCGGTCCCACTGCAATGTGCTTCCAAGACAACAAATTGGGCCAAGTTAAGACACATGTTCCCAATTCACACAATTAGGGATCCGCTTTCAACCTAGAGTATAGGTCTCCGTGTCTCCCCTCTCGCGCTTTCTCCCTTCATCCATCTATCTCTCTCCCTTTCTCTCTCTCCCCTACCCCTCCCTCCATTCCTCTCTTCCTCTCTCCCTCCCCCCCCCCCCCCCACCACCACTCTCCCCCTCTCTGTCTCTCCCTCCCTTCCCCTCCTCTCTGCCTCTCTCTCTCTCTCTCCCTTCTCCTCTCCTCTCTCCTCCTAGCAGCCATGCCTAAACATCAGAATATTAACATCATAGATCAACCTTGTGCTGAGCTGTCCCTCGTCTCGAAGAGGCGGGTGGGGGGGGGGGGGGGGGGGGGTTCGTCTCGGGGGTCTCATCTACGCCTGCTGAACAAACGACCCTAGCGCACACACACCCACACACTTGCACATATCTAAGGACAGGCTGTGGTTTATTGGTCTGAAGGAGGTCTCGGGAGCAGAGTAAACACGCAACCACACACACGTGTGTGTGTGCGCGTGCGCGCGCGCGTGCGTGCGCGCGTGCAGGGGAGAACAGCGACAGGACAGCATCTGAGCCTAAAGCTCAGAGGAGTGCTCTGTTGAACACACACACACACAAATTGATAGTAAAAGGAACAAAAAGAAATAATGTGTTTGGGGCTCATCAGCAATGCACTCACAGACAATCCCACACTTACGTCTCTGATGAAGTGCTCCAGGGTGGCGTAGGCGATGGCGATCCCGTCGTGGGTGCTGGTGCCGCGGCCCAACTCGTCCATGATGACCAGCGAACGCTCTGTTGCCTGCGCGATGATCTCCGAGGCCTCCGTCAGCTCCTCCATGAAGGTACTCCTCCCCTTGTAGATGTTGTCCGAAGCCCCCATCCTTGGTGCGCCGACATCACAACACAGAAGGGTCAGAGGTCAGCGGACGGACAGCATGATGCGGCTCAAAGAAGAAAGAGGTAACCGCTAGGAAAACACTGATGAAACACTTTCTGTGCTTTCAACAGCACAGAAAGTGCCATCATGGTTAAGTTCGACTGTTATCTGTTTCTAGACAAGCATTGTTTGTCAATGTTATGCGTTACAACAAGGTTGTGGTACTAACTAACCCGACTGTCATTGTCATGGATAACGGCAAAACATGCCAGGGTTTTTAGCAAGAGATAAACAACAGCAGAGGTGATCTTCACCAGTTATGACGAGTGAATACTATATGATATTCCAGCCATAAAACTATGACAACATATTCCCTCTCTCCGATAATATCTCGTGTTCCAGCCGATAATCTATAGAGATGAAAGCAGTCCCCTTCACTCACATGCACTGACTCATGCGAAAATGCGACTGCAGAGCCCCATTTCATCGGGCCGCACAGCAAGACTTAACACTGCAGCCCGGACGCGCCTGCTTCATCTCCCCCTCTCTCCATTAACAGGTCTCCCTCTCCGTCTCCCTCACCTCTAAATCTGTCTTTTCCTGTCTGCACTGACCTTAACCAAGGTCCCCGTCAAAGTAGCACTCGCTGGAGCAGCGGCTAGGTGCGCCGGTTCCCATGGTTACCTCACACGCTGCGCCGGAAAAGGGGAGGGGCAGACGTGCCGCCACATTTCATCAGCCAATCTGTACGTTCTGTGCGCGGCTACACACGCGCGTGCAAACACACACGCGTGCAAACACACACGCGTGCAAACACACACGCGTGCAAGACTCATGGGAAATTATGACAATTGGATATACAGTATGCAACGAGAGACAGAACTAAATATGTATCCGAGGTATTCTCTCTCTCTCTCACACACACACACACACCACACACACACACCACACACACACACACACAGTGCTGGCCTACTACTGACGAGAGGGTGGAGAGTGGAGGCATGGCAACAACCACTGTTGCCACCGCCAGCAGTACAATCTCGGTTTCAATACAGTCTTCTCCTAAGCGCAACACGTGTTACAATGCACTCGGTTATCTCTGTTTTCATCTGCGGATCGCTCCACTGCTGCAGATCATTTTCTTGATCATTTCTCAAACCAAATTAATTACTGCATGAAACATTGAGGCAGGAGTATCTGTTGACCATTAAGCGCGTCTAAAAGAAATGTTTTCACGTGCAATATGAGCGCACCGGTGGGAAGACGGCAGATTGATTCAATAAAAATCTAATATCCTGCTGCCTGTGGACTTAGCGAAATGACCACCAGTATAACTCTTCATTGAGGCCCCCCCCACCCCCCCATCAAAGTTTCCAACTTTCCATTTACTTAAGCGCTTTACTCAGCGTTGTCTCAAACATATTCATTATTAAGTCATGGCATAATAATACCCCTACCCACAAAAGCAGCTTCAACAATAACAACTTTCCATCTGCCAACCCCAGGTTGCCATGATGGCCTCTCTGCCCCCATCACTAGTAAAAGCGAGAGCGTGCTTACGCATAGATTTTGTGCATTTTTTTGGAGCACCAAAAAAATGTACACATTTTTTTCCGGAGGAATATTGGTTGACATTACTGCCAACGTACTTCCCGCCACCGCGCTACGTTGCCGCTAGCAGCAAAATGCTCAGTCAAAGGGGTCCGCTAACATCTCTGGACCGACTGAGCCCTTATTTACGAGCCCATGGTCCTTTAAAAGACCTCGCCATGCCAGGGTTTTTTTTCCGGAGGCAAGAGAGTTGTAAAAGGCTGTAATCATTGCTAGGTGGTGTCCACGGTCAAAGTCTCTTTTCAAAACACAGTTTTACATTCAGTATCCTTTTCAGTTTCCATAACAACCATGAAGAGACAGTTGTCTGTGCTCTGTAACCTTCAGGCCTCAATACCAACTGCAAAGCACACACAACTGTATGTGATAGAAACACGCACACACATGGCATACGCATTCACATCAGCCACCAGAAACTGTGCGTGCGCACGTACACACGCACACACGCACACACGCACAAATGCGTTCATGTTCTTCTTGACTCTGCTATGCAAGTGATGGATACGTCAAAAATTACTCTCACAACCTCACACACACATACACATACACACACCAAATGGCGCGCTCTCTCTCTCTCTCTCCCTCTCCCTCTCTCTCTCTCTCTCTCTCTCACAGACACACACACACAAAACACGCACAATGCAAATGCAAATATTTTCGCACAAAACCCATTGACAACATATTTGTAAAAGGGCTGTTGAGAAACGGAGTGGGCAGCCACACTAAACTCCACTCTCCTATTTTGTATGTTTTAAGCCACTCTCTTGGACAGCTCACTCTGTGGACGGGTGATCAGTGGTCTGAAAACAGGACAGCCATTAGACACCTACGCCTCGGCTCATTACCCCCCCCCCACCCACCACAGCGTCCGGACTCCAGCCTGCCCCCCCCCCCCCCCCCCCCCCCCCTTCCTCCTCCTCCTCTTCCTCCCGCCTGCCTGCTTGTTTGTTTGTTTCTCGGGGAATGCACAGAAGACCACCCCGCTGTTCACTAAAGCACCGCCCTGCCTGCCTGCCTCTCCCTCTCTCTCCCTCTCTCTCCCTCCCTCTCTCTCTCGAAATATGAACGAGAGCGGCTGAGCGTTTGCCATGGTGAGTGTATTTCTACCTTTACTATTCTGTTTATTTTTTGTTTCTGTATGTTCTGTTGGTTTATTAATAACCTCTCTAGTTCGGTTGGTTAGTTTGTGTTTGTCGATTTTAGCTTTGGATTTTGGTCCATTTTCGGTAACGTCGTTACCGGCCTGGCGGTGCAGAGCGCCCGCAGGTACGAGTTCGGGGGCGTGGAGGGGGGAGGGGGGGGGAGTACAGCACTCCCCCGCTGCTCAGGTATCCCTGGAAGAGTGCAGTTTGGCGGTGGGAAAGAAAGTGATGATTTCTAACATCCCTCTGTTTCCAAGCAATGAGGCGCTGGAGAGAGAAGTGGGCCGGTACGGACACCTTGGTGTCTCCCATGAAAACGATGCAAATCTCCCCAGTTAAAGCACTTTCCTTCAGCAGCCATAAGCAGTACAGCTGGGTCCACACTAAAGACAATGTTCGATCCGTAGCTACGCTACATAGGTTTGGTTTGAAGCACCACATCAATATTTTTAGAAGTAGTTCTATTATTCCTGGTGATTTCACTAATCATTCAGGATCTTGAGCAATCAGGATCTTGATAGATTATAGTTTCTACAAAGAAATGTAAGACTTAAGAAACTTTCAACAGCAGGCGGTGTTATGAGGCAGCTTTGTGTCAGGGAGAAGAAGAGCTTGTGTTTGGAGAAGGGCTGTTTTTATTGATTGATCAATTTTTTAGTTTGTTAATCTATTTTTGTATTGTATGTTTTTTCTTTTAGTTTCTTCTGTTTCTTCTGTCAATGTACTATATGAAATAATTGAGGAACTTCAAAATAAGTCAAAATAAAAATATCTCTCTCACACACACACCCACACCGACACCGACACACACACACACACACACACACACTGTGCGGTCATTTAGAAGGAGCACGGCAGTTCAGCAGCACGCTTTACAAACGCAATGCCGGCCAATTACTGCACTGGTTTCTATTGGCCGGCTGTCTCGCTTGAAAAGACCCCATTAGACTGCATGCTTTGTTCTGTGGAGCCCGAGCCAAGCCCTGAGCATTAGGAGCCGCTTGATATTCATGTCAACTCTCACAACTTGACTCTCATTACACATATAATATCCATATATACCTTCTGTCATGTAGAGGCACGCGCAAGCGCACTCACACTCACACACACACACACACACACGCACACAGAAGTCGTTATTGTGCCGACGAGCATGTATCCCACTGGTTGTAGCGTATCCACATGCTTAAACACACAGAAAAGACACATCTGCAAGCCATTAGGCTAAATTGCATAGCGTAGTGCAGGCATGTTCCATAGTGGTGCATGTCAGCGCTCGAAGCCACATGGAAACCACTGCACTTAGCCCTCATTCTGATAATAACAAGAATGGGGGGGGGTTAATGTGCTGCAACAACAACGTTTTGTCTCAGGTTTCCTGGAGTTACAAAACTAAGCTCAGCTGCACAGCTCGCTCCAATTCTGTGTGCGCGCGTGAGAGAGGGAATTATGTTTTTGTGGAAACACAGGTTGTGTATTGTCGTCATCTGACTGTCACCTCTATAACTGCAACCATGTCACATCTCTCTCTCACACACACACACACAGGGTGTGTGTGTTTTCTTTCTTTTTGGGGGGGGGGGGGGGGGTGCACAGCGCTTTTCTTTTGTCGCCCGAGCACAGCTGTGCCAGCGGCCGTGGATTCGAATGGAAGTTTGTGTGCAGGAGAAATGGCAGAGCAGAGTGCAGGAGATGTGGTGCGGCGCGCCAGGCATCGTTGTCATGGCCACTGTTCTCCACTCTGATGCCAATAACAGACTGAGAGGAACCATTCAAGAGAACATCGTCAGCCCTGGTGGCAATGAGAGAGAGAGAGAGAGAGAGAGAGAGAGAGAGAGAGAGAGAGAGAGAGAGAGAGAGAGACAGAGAGAGAGACAGAGACAGAGACAGAGATAAAGAAAAGATAGAGAATCAGAGAGAATCAGAGAATGACAGCTAGAGCTAGAGACGCGTGTTTGTGTGTGCATGCATGTGTGTGCGCATGTGGTTGCATGCATTATGTATGCATGTCCCCATTGCGCCTATGTATATATTCCTGTATACATTTTTATGCGGTTGCACATGATAGTTATTTTGATCTTGGTGTGGCCCCAAACCCCCAGACCTGGTGTATATGCCGTCCAGGATGCCCAAGCTGGCCTGGGTGGCCGGCACGTAGCCGCCCATCTGGGCCATGACACAGACCAGGGCCACCTGGCGGATGTAGGAGCTCTTCCCTCCCATGTTGGGGCCTGTCACTATCATGGTCCTCCTACCCTCCCCCTGGAAAGGAGAGGAGAGAGAGGGAGAGGGAGGAAAGGAGGGGGAGGGAGAATAGAGAAGAGGGAGTGAGGAGAGGGGAGAGAAGGAGCGGAAAGAAAAGGGAGAGAGAGAGGGACAGAGTAGAGAGAAAGAGGGAGATGAGAGAAGGGGAGCAAAGGAGGGGAGAGGAAGAGAAAAAAGAGAAGAAAAGGAAAAGGGAAAAGAAGACTCATTGTGAATAAAAGTTTGATTGCATTCAAATTTTTGACCACGCAGAGCTGTATCTTCAGAATAATAGTGTAATGGTGTCATCACAGACAGAAAAGAGAGGAGATATTTGAATGATGTCCTGCACAGCTGAGGAGGTGGGCGTATTGGAGGCTCGGCTTCCCATTGGCTTGTGCCTCTGTTACAAGATTAACTTACACCCACTGCAGTGCTGAGCGAGTGTTTCTGTGTGTGTGTGTCTGTGTGTGTGTGTCCAACTTTGTTTCAGATCCAAGTACCAGTTACGTATGGTAGCATACTTGCATGCATGTGCGTGCCCGTTTCCGTGTGTGCATGTGTGTGCGCTTGCCTTGGTGCACCCTTTGACTTACCTTTGTTTCATAACTTTCTCAAATGAGAGAGCGTGTGCATTTTGTTTGTACGTAGGCGAGTGTGTGTGTGTGTGTGAGAGAGAGAGAGAGAGAGAGAGAGAGAGAGAGAGAGAGAGAGAGAGAGCATGCGTGTGTACGCACCTGTAGGTCAGTGTGGTTGGGTACATATTGACTGTGTTCTCCCATCAGTAAGTCTATGGCCGGGTTCCTGCCATCCCTGATCACGATCTGACACCGATTCTCAACCATCTCTGGCCTGAAAGCAAACAACAAGCTGTCAGAAACCAACACACCGACCATCTGGTGATGAATCAATGAGCCGCTAACTTATACTTACTCGTAACTTACTAACCGTATAAAGCCACACTAAAGCAACATACTTTAAAAACCTGAGCTGTATTATTTGTGTGAATAAAAAAACGAGATGTGTCACAAAAACTGATGCATTGGTACCGAGTTCATTCCCGACGGACGACGAGCAATCCTGGCAACAGGACATGAATCGGCCTTGGTTCATCTATTGTGAAGCTTTAGCCCAAAGCACTCAGAGCGCGAGTTAGGTTCATATTTGTAGAAGAAAAAAAATTGTTTTAACGGAGCAAAGCACACAGAGTGCAAATGTAGCCGGCTGTATTTTTTTTGGACGTCATTTTAGACATCCGTTTTGGACGCGTAAACTCTGAAACATTATTTCACATCTGTACCGACACAGCGGGGCGCTTGTGGCTTAACATCACAGGATAGGATTTCAGTTGTCTGTTTTTCCTCACTATCATTGATTTGCACAGGCTCTGTAATCCTGCTTACCCACACATAACATGGTGACAACCCTTCACCAGGCAGGCACGCAGGCCATTAAACCTAGCACATCGAGCTGGCAGGGACGACATAGTAGGGGAAAAACGAAGTGGAACAAAAACCAGAGGGAGTACAGTAGTAGCAGTTAAGAGGTGACTAGAGGGATAGTGTGGGAGTTAAACAGAGAGAGAACAGAGTGTACAGAATATATAGAGAGCGGGTGGTAGCAGTGGGGTTGGGGACATGTTGGTGTTCAGGGTAAGGCGATCCAGACCACACTCCCCCACACAGGCTGTTTCTTATTGTTGAGATGTGGTGCCAGACATGTGCACATGCACATGCGCGCGCACACACGCACGCACGCACACATTTTTGTCATTATGAAAGGACATCACCTGCAATAATCCCCTTGTTTAGCCACCGCAGCCAAAGAGAAAAGACAATCCATGGTTGCTAGGTGACCAACAGCTCTTTTCATGGTGTGATAATGTTCGCCAAACTGACTAGAAACAGAGAGAGGGAGAAGCGAGAGAGAGAGAGAGAGAGAAGACGGCAGAGAGAGAGAGAGAGAGAGAGAGAGAAGACGGCAGAGAGAGAGAGAGAGAGAGAGAGAAGATGGCAGAGTGAGAGAGAGAGATGACAACAGAGCAAAAAGACCAAGATTAATGCTAAAACATAGTTTGCTCAGTTTATAAGTGAATTGAATTATTTGTCACCGTCAATTCTGAAAACGTTGAACTCTGCACCCAAATTACACCAATTGAGTATGCTTCAAATGCTTGCCCAACATTTGTCTGAATGTGTGTGCCTGTGTGCCTGTGTGCACGTGTGCGTGTGCACGTGTGCGGGTGTCTTACTGCAGGAAGTCGATCCACGCCCTCTGGCAGTCGAGCTGCAGCTGCTCCCGGAGCTGCTGCAGCCTGTGGCAGCTCTTCACCAGGAAGGGAGAATGGTACCTGCCCACCGCCTTGGTACTGGACACAAGCACACACACGCGCCTTTGCCGTTAGCCCCAACCCTCTGGATCGTCTTCCCCAATCTATCAGATTCGCTGAGTCTTTGGACGGTTTTAAGCAGATTCTAAAAGCCCTTTTTTTTGACAAGCCTTTTCTATAGGTCTCTATCCCCGTCTTACCTTTTGGTTTGTTTTAGCTTGGTCTCTCATTGCTCTGTGTTTTATATTGTAATTTATATTTTTCGTGTGTGTGAAGCAATTTGTAACTGTGTGTTTTAAATAAAGCTTTACTTACACACACACAGGCTGTGGGTGTGTGTGTGTGTGTGTGTGTGTGTGTGTGTGTGTGTGTGTGTGTGAACGCATGTGTGTGTGCATGTGTGTGTACGCCATCGTAATTGCCACCGTTAATGCAGTAAATATACAACAAAGTTGTGAAAGTTTGAGGTGCTGCTACTAGCACCCGTGATACTTGTTTGTTTGTGTGTAATGATATTGCATTACTTGTACATATTACTGGCAATCATTCATTTGCATTTTTTTAATTGCTATTATGCCCTGTATAAACTTTTTTATTAATGTGGACATAAATAAAACAATTCTAATGTGTATAGGTGTGTGTGTGTGTGTGTGTGTGTGTGTGTGTGTGTGTGTGTGTGTGTGTGTGTGTGTGTGTGTGTGTGTGTGTGTCTGCGTCCTCACCTACTGATTTTGACCCAGTCATGCGGAACAATGGCCGACATGGAGTTCTTCACCTCAATCAGAAACTGGGGGGTCAGAAGGAGAGGAAGAGGAGGAGGATGAAGGAAGCCGGGGGAGGGACCGGTGGGGGGGGCGGGGTGAGTAGATAAGGTCAGAGCAGGTGGGAGAGACAGAAGATGTGTTGCTTTTGATTACAAAAAAACAGGGCGCACGCACGCACGCGCACACACCACACACACACACACACACACTCTTGATATACCCCATCACAAAGTGTGTCAGACAGAAACTTCTGAAACCAGACACAGGACAAGTACTGCCAAACGCAGATGATCAATTGGATCATCACGTAATGATGGATCACCAAACTGGATCACCACGTAAAAACTGTAAAAATCGACATCACAAAAACACACACACACGTACACAAACACAGGTGGAGGCGTGTGGCTAACCTCCAGACCGGACACCGTGGTGTAGTCCAGCGCCGGGACCCGGAGCGCCACCCGCACGTCTTTGCGGTGGTCCCGGACTTCGTCGAGGACGCTCTGGATCTGGGCCCGCCGCTCCCGCAGTGCCGGGAAGTCAGACAGGTCCGAGAACAGCTCCTTCTTATCCCCTGACCTGAGACAACACCGGACCCAACCCATGACGCATCTACCAGACCAGTGTATTATGATGGTGTACAACTCACCGGCCAGTATATTATATTCAATACGGAGTTGTCTGTGCTGAACAGCTAATCAATAAGGATAAGGATAGTCTTGTTTCATAACTACAATCTGATATAACTGAGCATCTAGCATATTATACTGCATTATTATATTGAGTTGCATTGATGAAAGACGCCGTGCCACACAGTAGGGATGCGTCGATACAGAGTACATAATGCCAAGTACCAATTACTTAGTACTGACCAAGTCATTAGTGATCATTAGTTCATCATCTAGCTAGCATATAATCAATATGTCCATTAGTAACACACATCAGTCTTTTTCTTACGAGAACTTTAAAGAAGTTGACATAAATCATACGTTTTGAGCCAATTTTAGCCTAGTATTGGATATCTGCTACCGTGCACACACACACACACACACACACACACACACACACACACACACACACACACACACACACACACACACACACACACACACACACACACACACACACACACACACACACCTTACTTACTTAGCAGCCTTTTCATTGAGCACTTTGAGGAAGTGATGAACAGGTGAGAGCAGTTCCGGGGTGTCCAATAGGAGCGTCCGGAGCAGTGACGAGCTGAGCTGTGATTGGATGGCTGGAATCAGCGCCTGGAGCTCCAGCCCCAGACGAGAAAGACTGCTGCTGATGAGGTAAAACTCCTGAGAGGAACACTGAAAACCACACACACACACACACACACACACACACACACACAGTCAACCCAATTGCTTGACTTGTTACAGCTGTCCGATGGTTATACAGCATCTCTACATCTGTACTGTACAGAGTGAGATGGACGACCACCAGAGAAAACATTACTTATTTAAAACAAAGGCAGCAGGAATAACAAAGCCTATTTATCTTTCAACGGATGTGTGCGTGTGTGTGAGTGTTTGCATGAGAGTGTGAGAGTGAGTGAGTGCGTGTCAGAGTGAGTGTGTGTGTGTGTGTGTGTGTATGGGGGTGTGTAAGAGAGAGTGAGTGAGTGAGTGAGAGAGTGAGAGAGAGTGCATGCGTGTGTGTGTGAGAGTGTGTGTGTCCACTGTCATGGAGGCATTGTGTGAACCACTGAGATTGAATCCTCGTGTCTCATACCTGCTCATTGTGACAGCTAAATGCTGGCAGACCATTTTCATAATCTCCCAACAGCGTTCAAAACGGGAGACCACAAAGGACATTGAATCATCAAATCGCATTTAATGTAACAGGAATTTAGATTAAAACATTAAAAATGTAAAAATGTAATGTTTTGCAATGTTTTCTTATTCAGTCACTGAATGAGCACCCCAAAACATTGTCATCAGAACCAATTTTCATCTACTTGGCAATCTAAAAATCGAATTTCTATTTAGACATTTTCAAGAGATTGTTTAAATCGCTGCAAGTTAACTGAGGAACGGCCCTCCGCGACCCACATGAGCTCACTCCTTCTTTAACCAAATATGGAAGTTATGTGTCCAGACAATGGCCACCATAACGGGGAAACTCATCATGAGACACGATCACTGATCGATTGAAGATGTTATGGACCCGCTTGATCCGCACCACGAAAGCGGCATTATTATAGATTTTGTCGTGCTGATATATCGCCGTAAGGAAACGGGTCACGAAAAGGTTAATGGGTGTCACGTTTTAATGGTGTAGCACTGAACCATGTGAGGTGACAGCAGCTACCTGCTACCTCTGCTGCCTGGGTGTTGTTGCCCTTTTCATCATCATCCCCAACGCCGAGGAACCAGCGACCATAATCACAGCCTGCTCTCCATTATGGGAATGGGGAAAACAATTACGCTAAGCTCGATTTATTGGGTGTGTGTGTGTGCGCGCGTTACTGTGCGTTGCTGAGTGAGTGAGTGAGTGAGTGAGTGAGTGAGTGAGTGAGAGAGAGACAGAGACAGAGACGGAGTGTGTATATATGTATGCGTGTGTATGGGTGTGAGCACCCGTTGTAACCGCCATCGTTAATGTAGTCGATGCAAATGATTTGAAATGAATGAACTGTTTTGTTCTTGTACTTAGTCGACGACATCACGCCCGTTTTCAAGCAAGCGCTGCTCAGCAGGAGCTTGCTGTGTGTGTGTGTGTGTGTGTGTGTGTGTGTGTGTGTGTGTGTGTGTGTGTGTGTGTGTGTGTGTGTGTGTGTGTGTGTGTGTGTGTGTGTGTTTCTACCTTAGTATGGTAGATACTACAGATTCCTCTCTCCAGGTCAGGAAGATGAGCCAGCAGTGACCTGATGGAGGCCAAGGCAGCCGAGTCCGACTGCAGGATCTCACACACTGCATCCTGCCTGTCTGAAATGGAGCTGGGGGGGAGGAAAGGAGGGATGAAGGGAAGGAAGAAAAGGGGAAGGAGAGATGAAGGGAAGGAAGAAGAGGGGGAGGGGAAAGACAAAGAATTAAAGAATGATTTCCTCTTCAGTAGTAGGATATTGTTCCAACACTGGTGATCATTCTTCAAGGTCAGTGTTGAGTCAGATTTAGGAGGTAGAAATATTTTCCATTCAGTGAATGAACTGAATCCATACACTTTCAGAATGATACAACTTTTAACTGCTAAATCACTAGAATAGTTTTATTTGAAATGGGATCAGTACCATTCAAAACTAGTATTAAGATATTGAGCTATGATTATTTTGAGATATATATTTTAATCACATTTATTTTAATGTTTATTAAAGATGCGTACGTGTGTTTCTGTCGTTTCATTGGAATTAATGTGTCTGAGAATGCGGTAATCTGGGTTTTAGGGATGTTATCTGTATTAATCTGGGAACAGTGGTCCATCCAGGATTATGCCACACACCAGGGAGGGTGGGTGTAGCGGGAGATCTGTGCCATTTGCTTTTAAGATAAGATAAGATATTACTTTATTTATCCTGAGGAAAGTCATTGTGCAGCAATTGCAGTACAAAGTAGGAAAGGAGCAAATACACTGAGCGCAAATATGCAAATAAGCAATATGAAAGTAAAATAGTGAAAGAGTATCGGTAAGGTAACCTGACACGCCAGATGGTTTGTTACAAAGAGCCATCTAGGAAGCGGTCTTTGGAAACTGTTTGGAAAAGGGCGGGCACTTTCAAAAAATACTTGGAAGGAGATTGGCTGAACCACGTCTATCATGGGCTAACGTCAACCAATCGGATCAAAGAACCAAATGATGGAGTGAAAACATATTTTCCATTGAGAAAAGCCTTCAGTGCTGTTCTTTGCTCTTCTTTCCATGAAGAAATACTCTCCAGTTTAAGATATAACTGATGCTATAGCAGCATCTACGCTAACCACTTTAGGAGCCGCCATTGTTGTTGACGAACGAACGAGTGGCTTCTCGCTGTCGTCACACCTAAACCACGACCGTAGCCGTCCATAGTTCCTCGTAGGACGCTGATTGGTCCGAACCACTGTCATTCTGACACAAGTGAATTACTTGAAGCCTTGAAAGGTGCGTGTGTTTGTGGGGGGGTGGTATTATTATTTAGAGGGTATTGTTTCTATTCAGGCTCACGTGAACAACACCACACAAAGAGATATTCTCTGTGAGGTCTGCGCCACGATGACAGAGCAGGCCGCAGGTTCCTCCTCTCCCCTCACCCTGGTGGCCTATCACAGCGGTTCTCAAACTATTTGTACCAATGTACCCCCTCTAAGAAATGTTATAAAAGTGAACGCGAGGCCCCTCACCGCAGGTCGGTGAGGGGCTGGCTGACCCATCTCCTCAGGAGCCTGCGGCCAAACACGGTGCTGGTGTGATCCAGGACCCACAGCAGACTGCCCCTCAGCCCGCCGTCCGTCTGCCGGGAGAACACACGTTCACATTTCACACAAATAAACACAAACACACACACACATTCACACAGACAGACACACACATTATACAAACTAGGGCGGCAACTAACATTCATTTTCATAATTGATTAATTTGAGGATACATTTTTCGATTAATCATTCAGTCTAGTCCAAAGAGTCCAAAGTTATGTCTTAAATTTGCTTGTCTTATCTGACAAGCAGCCATGAAAAACTAAGGTATTCATTTTATAATGATCCGTGAATCAATCATTTGAATTTCTGAAGCATCAAGCAGCAAATGTGGTAAATGTTGGTATTTGTACTGACCTAAACAATTCATCATCATTCATTCTAAAAATTTGATTCAATTAATTTTCTGTCGACCGACTTATCGACTAATCATTGCAGCCCTAAAACAAACACACATTATAAACACACATAAAACACGCTACTGTTCATTGAAACAACAGAGTAGACAGTGCACGCACACGCAGGCTCACACACACACGCACACGCACACACACACACACACACACACACACACACACACAGGCCTGCTGTGTTGGTAAAGCTTTTTTTCTGTAACCCAAAGGACTAAGGGAGAAGCGATGGAGCAACGTGGGACATGTGTAGCCAGACAGCGGTTCGTGTGTCCCGCCAACACAGAACATTTCAGTGCCGCAGTTTAGTGTTTTCATCCTTACAAGACATGTGGGGTTGGAGTGGGTTTGGGGTGAGTGTGGGTGACTCGGCACACGCTGTTCACCGCGCCGCGGAGATGACAACGTTAGCGGCCGTATGTCAACCTCTGCCAACACTCCTCTGAGCAGTGAGTCGATTTTGTCACAAACGTAAAACATTTATTTATATATTTGCTGACAGGCGGCAACAGGTAGGAAGGCCATTCGGAAAAAAACGGCTTGAAATTGACCTTGCTAAATCCTCCGACTCGACCAATCCTGATCTATATACACTACGCGGTGTATAGACAACCTTCATGTGGTATCTGGCATGTACATACACGCCACACAACACATTTAACAGCATGAGGTCTCTCTTCTCCACTCCCTCCAATTAGACCCAAACACCCTTCACTCTCCTTCCGACCAAAACAAGGTTTACCTGTTAGTTGGTCGCGTGTGTGTGTGTATGTGCGTGTGTACATGTGAGCGTGCGCGTGTGTGTTTGTGCGTGCGTGTCCACATGTGAGTGTCAGTGTGTGTGTGTGAGTGCATGTGTGTGTGTGTGTGTGTGTGTGTGTGTGTGTGTGTGTGTGTGTGTGTGTGTGTGTGTGAGCATGCTGCGTGCATGTGTGTGTGTGTGTGTGTGTGTGCGTGCGTGCGTACTGTGTGTACCTGGTTGCGGAGGATCTCCAGGTTCCTGAGTGTGGTGGCGCTGAGCACCAGGCCCTGGGCCTCGGTGGAGAGGCAGCGGAAGGAGCTATGTGGGGGGGGGGGGGGGGGGGGGGGGGGGGCTCACACATTACAGCTGCTGATTGGCTATGACCGAGACTGTGATTCTGATGCCTGCATTCATCTGGCATACAGAGACACGTATATGTATACAGTACACACCTGTGCACAGAATTGTTTGTGTGTGTGTGTGTGTGTGTTGTTTATGTAAACAACATCTGTGTGTGTTTATATATACAGTATACAGCTGTGCATGTGTGTGTGTGTGTGTGTGTGTGTGTACCTGTCATTCAACAGAACTCTCTCCAGGTTGAATTCTCGGAGGTACTGAATGAGAGGGCCGAGGCAACAGATAACCTGCATCTCTAACGCCGCAACACTGGCCAGGGAGCGAGAGCCTGGGTCAAGACAGACACACACACACACACACACACACACACACACACACACACACACACACACACACACACACACACACACACACACACACACACACACACACACACACACACACACACACACACACACACACACACACACACACACCCCACCACCAACATCCAATATTTCAGTCTAATGGTCTTATTGATTATCTATCAGCAAAGACAAAGATATATAAATCAACCCCCACACAACCATTTGCCAAACAAAAAAAACATCACAAACAAACATGGCTCCTTATCTGGCCCCACCAGGCTTACTCCAAATCCCTTCAAGGATAGGTTGTACCAGCCACTCATTCTGGCCAACCATCTCCGTCTACAACACCAACTGCCATACCCTCACGCACACCTGTGTCCTGGGAGTGGCAGTAGAACTCTGTGACGGTGTTCATTGCAGACGGGAACTCAAACTGCGCGGCGTCCTTCCTCTGGATCTGGACGCGGTCCTCTGCCTGCGTACTGTGGCGGTGGTAGCGAGTGGACCGGAGGGAGAGGGAGAGGGAGAGGGAGAGAAATCAACGAACGAACACATTAAAAGGACCACTGCAGAGCCTTCATGACTGCCGGGTTAGCCAATCACAGTTGAGGCGTTGACCATGACACTTTTTAAAAACAATAAAACAAGACAGACTCTTAACACTCTTCAGCATCATTCATCGCCTTTGCAGAAAGAGAGTGGGGACTAAGTGTCCACTGCCATGTGCAGATAAATACATCAGATCACATTGAGAGGCAAATAATCTCTTGTCAAGCTCAACCACACACACACACACACACACTTTGCGCTATTCACTCACACAGCGCTGCCAATTTCAAGGACTCCACTGCTTTGTCCGCTTTGTTGTTGCCAGGGCAACCAAGGCAAACACGTGGCTTCGAATGGAGCGCTGGAGAAATATCTTTATGTTTCACAGACACGCACAAATGCACGCGCATATACCACAGCTAAGGTGAACGTGATCAGCACATATAGAGTCAGCGGTGTGTATCAAACCGTCCATCTTTCAAGCAGCACAACGGAGCACAGTATGTGGTTGGACCCGCGACCGTAACTGTAAATACTTATACGGGCAAAAGGGTTTCAGGGGGGCGTCGCCGGGCATCGGCTGAAGCCCTGGTGGATATAATGGCTGCAGGGGCTTGTATGGTGCGGACAGCTTTTGGAAACATCACAGGGAAATTGTTTAGCCACCAACACCATGGATGGGCTACACACACACACACACATTTTAACACTTTATTTGGATTAGAAGATAAGCATATATCATGGCATAATCCAAATTTGATAGAAAGGTGTACAACAGCAGCCAACAACCTAGTCCATAATGCACATTAAGGGTACAGGTGACATCTACGCCTCCATATGTAGAGGCTACCAATTACTGCTGATACAGAGCAATATTTTGCCAGTGACACACACACACACACACACACACACACACCGAAGTACGTTTGTGATTAAATTCTTCCTGAGCCTCACAGCTCTATTCCACAACAACACAATGAGACCACCATGATGTGGTTCAAAAACATTTCGCCGTGAATTTCTTCCCCAGCGGGCACGGCGATGATCAATGGAAGAGGTAAGTGGCTTAAGGGAGGGGTCAGGAGTGTTATTATGACTCGCAGGTCAGAGGTCAACGCTCGAGAGACATTCACCCGATTAATATCAAATGCGGAAGGGTGGTTGCTGATCTCCGACCACGACCATCGAAATCAATAGGCGCCGGAATCGCACGCACACGCAAAAAAAAAAAAACAGCCATCATTCCTGTGCGCACAATCAACACACATAAAGGGCTCATCAACTCTCACAGATCGACGGCAATTCAATGTCAGGAGACAGAAGCATTCACTCGGCGGAGCGGGCGCCTGCATGTAAGCCCAGCCCTCCTCAGAGAGACCGTACGCCCCGGCTCTGGGCTCGCGCCTGTGATAGCGCCCCGCCACGCCTAGTTACTAGCCAGCTCACAGGGACTCATTAGCCACTGCTCCAAAGACACACACACACGCCGTTGCCATGGGTGGGGCCAGGGTGGTGTCTCGCTGGGGGAGGGGGGGCTGGGAGAAACCTCCGAGGTCACAGGAGACACACACACCCCATGTCTCCGTTCACCTGGGTGCCACTTGTGTACACAGAGGCGCACCCTACTTTGCGATAAACATGCAGAGAGTCATCTCTGTGATTCTGACATTTAATTCTTCTTGTCCTTGCGGTGCCGTTTCACTTGTTAGGCACATTGTATTGCTTTTATGAATAAAGTTGCATTGGATTTAAGAGTTGCAGCAATGCCAAACAAAGCCTTATGCTCAACAATGTTGCTGTTCAAAAAAACTAAACCAAGCGTAGTGTGTGTGTGTGTGTGTGTGTGTGTTTGTGTTGTGTGTTGTGTTTAGCTAATTAAAGAGACAGTCTTGTCTCTGCTGCACACCAGGCTGGCGAGCGGACCTGTTCAAACAGGATAATTGGACTGGTCGTTACTCGGCACGTCTCAAACCCCCTAACTCAACCACACCGACCGGCGGACACAATGGGAGACAGGAGACAACCAAAGAGGGAGTCAGAGGAAGGTGGAGGGGGGGAGGGAGGGGGAGAGGGAGAGAGAGCGAGAACGAGAGAGAGAGGGAGTAAGGAAGATGGAGAAGGATCCAGCGGCAAGACGAACAATCAAATGAAAAACTAATCTAATAGAATAGTATGAATGAATAACAATTGCAAAGGTGTCCAGAAAAACATGACAGAGGCAGAGGCGGACTACAGAGGAATCTTATTCATTCATGCATTCATCCAGCCATCCATCAATCTATCTGTGTGAAGTCCTTTCCGCCCACTCTCGCCCTCATTTCCTTCTCCCAGACTAAAGCAATCAAACACCACACCAGAGTCAATGTGCCAGGTGCAACTTGTCAGTGCTGGGCGAGAGAAGGGCAGCAGAAAGGGGGAGCAACAGGCTACTGGAATAAAACATAACCCTGTGGCCCACCGCAGCTGCCAATCTCCACCTCAAACGAAGCATTGAGATAGGGCTGTGAGGCAGAAACAGAAATTTGCTCCAATATGTTTTTTCTAACAGCATTTTTGACGATGCTGTGTGGAGCGTACAGGTCTTTTTTAGGTTTTTGTTTGTGTTGCTCAACACTATTAATATGAATGAGGTTCCGGATTTACCACAAACAGAAAACTAAATGACACTGTAACACTGCATATTCAGTTGAATGGCATTCAGACAATGTAATTGTGTGTGTGTGTGCGTGTACATAAGCACGCGTGAGTGTGTGTGTGTTGCCAGGGTAAATTCTTGGCCCAACATTTGCAATATTTCATTATGCTGTTTAGGCTTTAGACTAAACACCAAACACAATCCCACAACACTCTCACATGTGAGTATTTTAACTCACAGAAGTAACGTAACCCCAGTAAATTGGTGCAAACTGCCCCCTAGTGGTCAATTGAGAAATTACAATGAATTTAATGGACTACCAAAATATTGGAGAATAGAAATGATCATACGACACTATTGAAAATGTTTGTTTTGGAATGGCATGTTCCAGAGTTTCATGTAGACAAACCTTGCAGAAGGACTTACAGATGCTGCCATTAGTGCCATACATTCCTTCATCATCACGCATCCTAACAACCATTTACCTGGCGGTGGCGATGCTCTGCAGAAGCCTGTGTGTGTGTTCTGAGAGGTCAGAGGGCACCAGGATCTCTACGGGGTTGACCTTCAAGATACGCGCCTCCAGCTCAGAGCGAGAATGACCGTCAGTGAAGCTGTCCAATAGCACGTCCCCTGTGCTGGGCTGGACTGCCTATGTGCACACAGATACACAGGAAAGGAAATATGGATGCACGTTCGCACGCATACGTAGATGTGACATCTACAGGTCATATGTACAATAGTTATCAGTTATAACCATTCTTGTCTTTGTGTCGAAGGGGACGGCAAAAGCTTATTTTTAGAAATAACAACGGCAAATAATTATAATTAAATAATAATAATTAGGGCTTTTTTGGGGGGGGGATATCCTAGTATTGTGAAATGGCGCAAGTGTTTCCTGAAATGGCGCAAGTGTTTCCTTTCCTGGATTTAAAGGCTGCATTACAGTAAAGTGATGAAAAAAAGAGAAAATATTCAGTACTTTTCATTTGTCATGTATTCAATTCACACAGGAGTATACAAATATTTTGGATTACTAGAATTACAAGAAAACATGCTATATCGTGATATAGCATATATCGTTAGAGATATTAAGGACCTATATCAGTATAGAAGATTTTGGCTCACCCAGCCCTAATGCCAATGAATACAAAACCATCTATAGGTTCTTATTATGCCACATTGTTGCAGTAAATACACAGACAAACACCTCCTAAAAGGTTTTCAATGCGATTGGATCCGATGCGACTCACCACGAGGCCGATGGTGAGCTGCTTGCCCAGCTTGTCCCAGTTCTCGCTGATACACAGCAGGTAGCTGTCAGGGGGGGTCCGACCCCCTGTCATCCTCCGCCTCTCCCAGGCTACACAGCGGGTTGACGTCTGAAGAAAGGAACGTGGTTAAAGGGGAACCGTCACGCTAGGCAATCTTCAAATATATATACAAGACAGTAGCACTGCTTCATACACGTGTTGTGGAAAAAGTCACGGTCTGCAACATCAAATCCGTTTCCGCAGAGAATCGGACCATTTACATAATTTACTTTTCCAAATAGGACCAAAACGGAGAACGCAAATCCCAGAAGAAGACGCCAATGTCCCAACTTTGCCGATAATCTTTTGTGGAAATGGAGGTGATGTTGCAGACTGCGATTTCTTCACAACACGCATTTAGAGCGGTACTTCCTTCTATTAGAAAATAGCGAGCATGGCACATCTCCTTTAAGGACATGAGGCCTGACACTGATGTGCTAAATAACACCTCCCCCTAACTGCTCCTGATGCTGACACCGCCGTCGTGCATGAATGGGTGTATGAAAGCTTAATGGTGAGGCAGAAATTGTAAAGCGCTTTGAGTGGCCACTGGTCTGAAAAGCGCTATATAATGCAGTCCATTTACCATACAAGCATAGTACACAAGGTGCTCTGTACAGGTGAGGATACAGAAATATACACCAACAGATAAATAGAGATCTGAAAAAACTCTCTCTGTCCAGATACCTTCTCCCACCAGCGTAGACTTGGTGTAGAGCGCGCTGAGCTGCCGTGTGAACAGAGCGTTCTTATTGGCTCCGGAGGCTTTGATGGCAGACGTCTCCATCTGCTTCACCACGCCCACCTATACACACACACACACACAACCCAGCGCACTGATGAGAGCAGCACTAGAGCGGCACGGTTCAAAGACACGGTACGTAATTCCTGCCAGACTAGGAGGTGGAAGAGGTTGAACTCTCACCTTGTGCCCCTGTGAGACCAGCCGCCGCACGTGGACAAACAGGCGGTGGGTAGGGATGCTGCACGTCATGAAGTTGTGGTCCAGGTGGCAGAAAATGTTCAGCTCCTTCGCGGCTATCTGCACAAACGCACAGCAAGGCAGTAGGGGTGGGGGGGGGTGGAAAAAACGATTTACTTAAAGGGGCTATAGACGATATCCTGATATAGCAGCAAACAAGTATTGGCTATGTAGAGATATAGTGGAGTAATGGCATCCTGACCAGAGAACAACATCACCCTCCCTGTGTGTGTGTTGTAATCTGAGCTCCTATTTTCTTTGTTTTTGTGTTTCCGGTCCGGCCGCGCGTTCATAACGCACGCGCCGTGCATGAGATGAGTTGAGAAGGTAAAGAACGCTCTCAATGGTTGTGGTTTGAGATGCTGGTGCTCTAGTGAGCATCTTGTGGCTAAATATATCATCTATAGCCCCTTTAAGTATCGCAAATCTTTTTTTATGATGCTTTTTTTTAACGCCTAAACAGTATGTTTATTAATTTCACATTAAATGCATACAAGAAGTACACAACATCAACAGTAGCATGTAATGTTAAACCCTTAAACCCTCTCAGTTTCGCAATGACGCTGCTGAAATAAATG
Organism: Merluccius polli; assembly: GCA_030340625.1. Lineage (NCBI taxonomy): Eukaryota > Metazoa > Chordata > Actinopteri > Gadiformes > Merlucciidae > Merluccius > Merluccius polli. Next base: position 1,928 of record JAOPHQ010002738.1, on the reverse strand, counting down.
TCAGAAAGACTGCCATGTGATGCGCATTGTCTTTGGAAATATGCCTCATGATACACAGTCTCTAGAAGTGTATGATTCAACTTGTTTCCCATGGTCTAATGTTAAAAAAGTAAACAAAAATCGCAATAACTCATAATATCGAAACGCAGAATCGCAATACATATCGAATGGTTAACTGCTATAGTATCGAATCGGAGGCATATGGTCCCAGCCCTAGAAAGCAGAGCGGGGCTATCTGGATGCACTGCAAGCGCTGGTGTCTATGAAAATTGGATATACATACTGAGTTCCTGTTACTTGCTGAAATGAGGCAGGTTGGATAAAGTTTAAATGATTTGGTTTTTTTTCATGAAATGTCATGATACATGTGGTATTTACTGCAAAACAAAAAGGTAACACTTTAGATTAGGGACCACATATTCACCATTAACTAGTTGCTTATTAGCATGCATATTAGTAGCATATTAGCTCTTTATTAGTCATTATAAAGCACTTATTAATGCCTTATTCCGCATGACCATGTTGAACAACTACTAGGCCATTAACTAAGAGTTTTCCCTCAATAACCCAATTACAACTTATTGATAGGAAGTAAGGAAATTGTTGTTCTATTCTCATGTAACAAAAGACAAAACTACAAGTGTTAATAGTGTCCAAATAGCTCTAATTAAGTCTTTCAAACTCAGAATATGTTCCCCATTCTGATGTGAGGTCTTGCTCATCACTAATTCACTAGTAGTTAGACACTTATTAACCCACACAGGTTCCCTATTCTAAAGTTGCCTCCTCTTCACACTTAGTTAATGGTGAATATGTGGTCCCTAATCTAAAGTGTTACCGAAAAAAAAAAAGATACATAATCAATGGTTCTCCCACACACTCACCTCTGCATCTTCTCCGAAGAACCTGTACTTGTATCCACACTCGACGGCCAGTAGGGTGTCTTCATGCTGCTGTTTGAGCTGGACGACCTGCTGCTCCAGGGGAGTAAAAGCACTCTTGGAGCGCCTGCAGGGGGCGCTAGCGTCCTGCTGGGGAGGACTCGACCCTGGAACCCTTCCTCCTCCCGTCTTGGCAAACTGATGAAGAGTCATCCTCTGTTCAGGGTTTCAAAAGTATATGTACATTTTTAGACTTCAACTTCAGTGTATTTAAAGTGCACACCAGAGAGTCTCAGTAAAGTCATAAAACAGAACAAGAAACAGAAAAGAAAACACATTACATGTAAAAGTACACAGACACACACACAGGTAATAATGCTCAGTTAATATGACAGCAAGATTTAGGTTAATCTTTTAAATGGAAATCCTACAGTAGCACCGTAACAGTATTGGCGTATGGCATATTTAAAATCATTTTAAACACATTTGAGTTTCCAAAAAACAAGATACAGCTAACTAATGGTTATTGAGACAGGTGATTACATGTATTTTTAAACTGATATCTATATATCTATATATCTGTGGTTCCGTCTCCCATTTGAGTATTTTAACGTTACCATGGTGATGAGTGTAGCAGAGTGTTGTTGCGCTAGATTGTGAGCAGAGACTCTTATTTTGATCTGCACTACTAGGTAGGCAGAGACTCTATTTTGATCTGCACTACTAGGTAGGCAGAGGTCTCTTATTTTGATCTGCACCTACTAGGTAGGCAGAGGTCTCCTTATTTTGATCTGCACTACTAGGTAGGCAGAGACTCTTATTTTGATCTGCACTACTAGGTAGGCAGAGACTCTTATTTTGATCTGCACTACTAGGTAGGCAGAGGTCTCTTATTTTTGATCTGCACTACTAGGTAGGCAGAGGTCTCTTATTTTGATCTGCACTACTAGGTAGGCAGAGACTCTTATTTTGATCTGCACTACTAGGTAGGCAGAGACTCTTATTTTGATCTGCACTACCTAGGTAGGCAGAGGTCTCTTATTTTGA